>WELA01003361.1:64928-77880 GCA_009602735.1 Mesotaenium endlicherianum
CCCCCCCCTTCCCCCCTCCGAAGGAGCCTCCTGCGCTTCCCCCAAGCCACTTTATCACCTGTATACATGCGTGTTAACAGAAGGGTAGAGATACATGTGCACGTGCTCGAACAAGAGCAAGTGATTGGGGTTCTCAGCAGCCGGACTCCGGTAAGAGGAGTGGGGACGGGGGAGGGCAAGAGGGGGGGCGTATGCTCACCCGTGCGCCCGCAGCGGTGGATGTAGCTCTCGATCGAATCCGGCATGTCGTAGTTGACCACCCGCGCCACGTCCGCCACGTCGAGGCCCCTGGACGCGACATCTGTCGCCACCATGACGTCCAGCCTAGCCTCCTTGAGCGCCCGGATGCAGCGGAAGCGGAAGGGCTGCCCCTTGGCAGCGTGCAGGCCCGCCACGTGGAACTGCTCTGAGCGCAGGATCTTGACGAGCGCATCCACGGCCTCGGAAGAGTTGCAGAAGACGAGCACTGGGGGCCTCTCTGTGGATCTCAGCACCTGTCGCAAAAAAAAAAAAAAAAAAACACAATACGACACGGCTCGCCATGAACGTCAGTAAATGAACCTGTAAGTAGGAGAATGAGACAAAGTGCACAACGCACAAACACACACACACACACACACACACATGCACACACACACATGCGCGCACACACCAGGCACATGTACTCAGGGCCTCTCTGCAGACGGCAGCACCAAGATTGACTCCACACATGAACGAAGCAGTGACTAAACGATTGTTACAAAACACCACACACACGCGCGCGCGCGCACACACACACATACACACACTCTCACGCACTGGGACCTTCTCTGTTTAGTGCAGCGGTTGTAACCAAATTATGATTTACCACGCACACGTGTGAACAAACCGGTGCATGAACAATCACATCAAATCGTTTACACAATAAATCACACACCCCACACACACACACATGTATGTACCCTCATTCTCATCCAACGCACGCGTTCATGCATGTGCAAGCGCAAGTTCGTCACGTGGATACTTGATGAAATGTAGCATGAGCAAGGCCGCAGCGCACACTGACAGGAGCCCCCCGTCCGCTCCTGGTGGAAAGAGCCTGAGGCTGCCCCCGGCCTGAGGAACTACAGGTCACATACACCTGCGAGTGTGCGAGAGAAAGTATGCGTGTGAGAGAGAGAGAGAGAGAGTATGCGTGCGCGTCCACAACACATGTATGTATGGTTACCATTCATCTGTGCACAAGTGCGTGCAAGAGAGATTTTGTGCGCGCGCACACATAGAAAAGGTTGGAACAGGAGAGCTGAGCGCTTTTGTTCAAAAGACGCCTGTTGGTGCCCCAGCCACCCTGCACCCTGACTCGGCTTCTGCAGAGGCCTGGCTGGCAGCCCCGGCGCTTGCGAGTGTGAACAGCACCCAAGTAGCAGCTGCAAAAGTCTAGCGGGTGCCCTTGGGGATTGTGTGTGTGAACACCACCCGGTGCTCCCCAGCCACAATGAGAGGAGCACCCGGACAAAAGAAATATGTGCCTCCGTCTTGCCCGCTCACCTGCAGGAGCCTGGCCCTCTTGGCGTGCGAGTGTGTGAACAGCACCTCGTGCTCCACAGCCTCGGCGGCGTCCCCGTGCGCGCCCACGCTGACGAGGACGGGGTCCGCCACGCTGGAGTGCGCCAGGCGCTCCACAGCGAGCGCCAGCGTGGCGCTGAACAGCAGCGTCTGCCGCCCTCCCTCCGGGACGGCCCGCACCACCTGCCGCCACATCAGTACAGCAGAAACAGTCCCTTCCCTATCACTGCTCCCGTCACTGCTCCTGTCACTGCTCCTGTCACTGCTCCTCACTCCTTGGCCTAAGGACAACGATAGCAGTCTATTCCTTCCAGAGTCTGATTCCAGAGGCCAGGAGGAGGAGCCTACGGGGACGGGGCTTGCCCGGGAGGTGTTAGGGTCTATGGTTTCAAAAGTTGGGTTCCTGAGGGAAGGTGGAGGTGCTCTAGGCTAGGGGCTAGGAGCTAGGGGCTAGGGGCTAGAGACTAGGGGCTAAGGGGTAGGGGCTAGGGGCCAGGGGCTAGGGGCTAGGGGCTAGAGCTGGGGTTAGGAATCAACCGTTAGTGCTTATAAGCTACGGGGTAGAAGCAATAGGCCGGAAGATGGGGGCTAGGGTTTGGGGCTGGGGGCTAGGGGCTAGGGGCTGGGTGTCAGAAGCTAGGGCTCAAGGTTTTAAGATTCAGGGCCTGGGGCTGACGGGCTCAGTAGCTGAGGGGCGTTTGATTTCTCTTCCTGTTCTTTCTTTTGGCCTCAGACACTGGCGCAGCTGCAGGGCGTGCACGTGCCCCCTCGCCACAATCTTCAGCAAGGCATTGCAATGAGCGCACGACACACAGACACGAGAGAAGAGACAATAAGAGGACATGAAATTCATCAGCATCCAGGGGCAAGAAAGGACTGCAGCCAAAAGGACAGGTGGCAGCCTACCTGGCGGAGCTGGTCCTCCATGCCCTCTCCGAGCATGCGGTCTGCCTCGTCCAGCACCAGGTACCGACACCTGTCCAGGCGCACCGCCCTCCTCTCCAGCAGGTCCAGCAGCCTGCCAGGTGTTGCCACGAGGACGTCCACGCCGCCCAGGAGCGTGGGAATCTGGCTGGCGATGGGCACCCCCCCAACAATCCCCAACGCCCTGTGGCTCCTGCTGGGCGGCTCTCCAGCCGCCACCTGGCAGCCTGACTGCACATACTCTGCCGCTGTGGGTGCCGCATTTTGTTGGGCTGACAGCTGTGCTGCGGCCAGGTGCATGCCGGGAGCAGCCAAGTGAGGAATGAAAGAAGGTCCTAGAGGCGGAGGAGGAGGCGGCTGTGGAAGTAGGGGGCTCATGAAAGCGCCCGGTGGAGCTCCAGGGTATATGGGCGAAGCAGAAGCAGCACTGCCAGCAGCAGAAGCAGCAGCAGCAGCAGCAGCAGCACTAGGAGGAAGAGAAGGATAGGCAAGCTGCTGCGCTGCTTGCCCGACGGGAGGAGGCATTGCATGATAAGGGGACGACGCGTGCGCATAGTGCGACGCTGGCAGCGGCTGTCGCCACTGCTGCTGCTGCTGCTGCTGCTGCTGCTGCCCTGGGTTTGCGTGTGCATATCTTGCGGGAAGTGCAGGTGTAAACGCGTCGTGCGTGTAGGGCGGGGGGGGCAGAGGCGGGGAGGGAGCTTTGCCTGGGTTAGACAGGGGGGGTGGCACATATGCAGCTGTTGACGGGTATGCGGACGAAGGAGGCACCAGGAGGACAGGTGGCAAAGGCGGGGGAGCCGCTGTTGCCTGCACGTGCTGTGCCTGCCATGAGCTAGTATTGCCCGACAAAAGGCTGGCGGCATGAGTGCCATCTGGCACATTGACAGCAACAGCACTGCCACCTGGCATGCCGACAGTGCTGCCGTGGATGGTGGGTGTCGTGTCGGCTCCTGGCTGCTGCGGGAGGAAAACCGCTAGCTGGCCGTAGATCTGCTCGACGAGCTCCCTCGTAGGGACCACAATGAGGGCCACTGGGCCTTGGCCTGGTGAGCCACAGACAGCCGCCAGCATACTCTTCACATCAGTGGCAAAACATATTCGATGCATGTACATACAGATTTGTGTGTGTGTGTGTGTGTGTGTGTGTGTGTGTGTGTGTATCTGTGTGCGCGTAATCTGCATGACTACAGTTGCTATTGATTCTGTACATGCTCACAGTCCACAACATGCACAAAAGAGTTTGCACATGACTTCACATGAGTCATTGCCGCTAAAGTCCCATGCCTCATTTGTGCACCCAAATGAAGGCTGCATCATGCCGACGCATCGGCGCCTCCCCCCTCTCCATTCAAAAAACTACCCCGGGCTAGCTGGACTCCCCAGATCTTTTATATATACGTAAATAATACACAAGTGCGTACATATAGACGCTGACATTGTTAATTAAATCATATACAAACTGTTTGTTTCTCTGGAAGCTTGACGACTGCCGTTGACTTGGCCTTCAGCAAAACTCAACCCGAGTAAGACTGTAAACCATCTGCCAACGTCTCTCCTCACGCTTCTAGACTGGCCACTGGCTACTTCTTCCACATGGCGCACTCGAAATCGTCTGCTCGTCAACTCACCAGGCAAAGCAGGGGGGTGTCAACTCACCAGGCAGAGCAGGGGGGTGACGAGTGAGGAGCAGCAGGAGGGGCAGCAGATAAGCAAGTGTCTTCCCGCTTCCTGATGAGGCCCAAGTCCACCTTGCAGAGGTTAGTGTCGCGTCAGCGGCAGGTGAACAAAGAGTCAACCACGAGTCAACCATGGTCAACCATGCCAGCACATCAGCTCAGAAGCTGTCAGCAAGTGCACTTGTCAAAGTTGATCCCCCTTTTGGCACTGCCTGCAGCAGCATGGCATCAGGTCACAACTAGTGAGACAAATTTAGGGTTTCAAAAAAGCCAAGCACTTGAGCTCTTGAGAAGCAAACAGATGAGCAAAGATGTGAAAGATGAGCAAAAAGAGAAAGATGTATGTATATATAAATATATACATATATATACATGTACATACATATATATGCATATATATATACATTTATGTACACAAATAATCTGGGTCGCACAGGCTCCAGGGAGGAAGTACCTGTCTCAGCGAGAGCAATCAGGTCCCGTCCCTGCAGGGCGCACCCCAGGACCTGCATCTGCACAGGTGTCGGGTCCTGAAGTAGACAGCAAAGCATCAGAGCTTTATGTGTCAGCTGCCATGCTCTGAAGCAGCCTCAGACAGGCCTTGGTCCAGATTGACGTCCAAGATTGCCCGGAACGTTGCCCAGATGAATGACTATTGTGGTAGATCCTTGATAAAATTGAAATTGATTCTTTTATTCGAATAAGTAGTGATAATTCTTCCATTAAAGACAGGCAGTACGGAGCAGATGCTCTCTTCTAGCACCATCCCCTGCAGATTCCCTACTCCCACGACCCCTTAGTGTCAAGACGATCATGAATATTAGAGTAGCCTGCCTCTCAATCTCTCGATTGAGCGCCGCAGAACTCTGCGACGTGCTTTTCCAGAGAAAGTTGACGTGCCAGATCAAGGCAAGTGTTTCCTGGGCCTTAGGTCACTGCCAGCTCAGCAACAGATGAGCTTCATAGTGGTTGTCAGTACCTGACAGCCCTGAGCACTCAGCTGGTGAAGCACAGAGGTAGGCAGGCCTAACTCGTGGAAGGTGAGAACTGGGGCAGGTACATCTGTGCCCTGCACCTCTATGCCGTGACGCGTCCTTATTCTCGTGGCTTCCTGGGAGCTCATCTCTCCTCCTATGAACATGCACATGTGAGGGTGTCACCCATGTCAGATTTGGAAGGAAGCTCTTCTGCAAAAAGAAGAGAAAAGCTAGCAATCGGTGGGGGGACTGTGGCCACGAGTAGAACTTCATGAAGCAATTGCCTGATACGCAGAGCCCGCAGATTTACAACTCTATGTTACATGAACAAGTGAGGAGCTTGAGTTGCCTAAGATAAGGGGCTATAAGCAGGACTTTTCGCTATAATTAGACAAAGGAGGGAGGTCAAGATCCGAAGCCTTATGAACGATGCCTCCGACACAAATAGGCCACGTTATTCAACAAGCTGGAGATACGAATGGCTGACAAGAAGAGGACTAGAACATGAATTTCAGTAACTGATGCTGTTCACTCTCAAGGCAGATTGCTGGACTTGATCCTTCACAGTGTAGTTTGTACAAGGAATTTGACGACACAGCAATAAGGTGCAGAATGAAGTGTCAAACATGGAATGAGTGTTCCCCCAAGGCTGTACCTTCAAGCTTGTCAACTAGAGGCGTAACTTGGTTGCCACTGCTCATGCCCGACCGCAGAGGCATAAATTCCTCCTCCTCTTCATCATTTGCTTCTCCGGACCCTTGGAGTCTATGATCAGATATTCCTTTCCCCTTTCTTTTCTGGCCCTGCCTTGCCATGCTATTCCTACCGTATGTGCTAATCCAGGCCTCTGTCTCTTTTATATATTACAGTTGGTCCATATAACAGTCAATCTCGCTGTGATTGGGATCCTAGAGATTTGTGAAGGCCCCTACCTCATGCAGTTTATGGAGCAAGTGCAGTAACAGTGGAAAGGTGTTTTGTTCGTCCACTTAAGTAGAAATAGGAGCACTACCTGTTGAAGGAATAGACTAAACCGCAATACAAAATATGCGAATATGCAGAAGCCAAATAAGGAAGAGCAGCATTACTTTTCGCAGATGTTCGTAAGAAGTTAAGAGAACCCAACGTATGTTCACGCAGATTATTGCAGCGCTCTTAGTGTCTCGTTATTACTTGTTGGGCACATTGCAGACACCAGGAGGGTGCAGAAGAATAAATTCTCGATTTATATGTCGAAGACCATCCCTTTCGTAGTTTGATACGATGACATGCACGTGTTGCAGTTTCTTTGTGCTTATGGCTGGGAAAGTTCATAAGGTCAACAAATCTACAGTTACTTGAAAATGTTGAGCATTAAGAGCGTTTCCGGTTCAACTTCGCATAAGCTAGCGTGTCTATTATGCTGGCCCCATTAAAGCCGACTGACGACTCTAGTGGTCTACGGGCTACAAGGTCAAACAATATTAAGTGCATGGTCACAGCTCCGGCTTATAAGCCCTCCAAGTTCATCAACAACAGAATGCTCCTGGCATAAATAACCTGTCAGCTGTACTGCGATCAAGTTCAGGCATACTAAATTTTAACGACTCTAATACTTTCAGGAGTCATCTGAAGTTGCAGTCGCATGGGGACTCGTTCCACGGCCTCCTCATATTTCTCCCTCTGAAGCCGCGGGGAGCTGTCTTTCAAAGAACATAGCCACCTAGACATATGGCGCAGCTGGTGAACCTTGAGGCTGCACCTATTGACCTCAACTCTTGGAGGTGTGCCCTTCTCCGCACAATGCCTTCTCTGAATTGCTCTGAGCCTATTCTAGTGAGCTGGCAGGAGCTCAGCAGTCTAGGAATCGAGCCTGCACACCTGCACGAGGTTCGGGTAGAACATAACATATGGGAAGCGAGGAGTACCTCTGGGAGGGTAACTGTGGTGCTTCCTGGCTGGGTGTGGGGTGTGCAGAGACCATGCTCGAGCAGAGCTGGTTGACATACTGGACTCGGTAGGTTGCATTTCCTCGTCCTCAAAAATCCTGTTCTTGCAAAAAAAAAATTGGTGCCTCCATTGCCGTATTGAGAACTTTGACTTCGATTTTCATAACTGTCAAGACCTCTCACCCAAAAGTGCATGCGAGACATATAACACATGTGTGTGTACGTCTACATGCACACATATGCTACATGTATATACATATGTGTACGTGTATATAGATATATACATATGTCACATATGCAAGGTGCCCCGCTCCTGCGCAGAATGCGCTCATTTGCAATGAATGACGGGAGAATGCCGGGCAGCTTATGCTCGAGACAGCTGTGTTCTGACAGCACCAAGATTTGCATGCATGCGTGCATGCATGCTTGCATGCATGGCAGGTGAGAGGGAAGAAGGTGCTGGTGCTGGACCCCAAGCTGTCGGGGCCCCTCGCGCTCATCGCTCAGATTGCCGTCCTCAAGGTAAGGGAGCGCGTGCATGTCTATCACACACACACTCCACTCAAAAGCAGAACGAGCGCATGCAATCAGGCTCCTCATGCACTGTTCGCGGCGCATAAGCATGGGTGTGTGGATATTGTTCCAGCTGTCAAGCGAGACAGGGAGCCCACGCCGTGCACACCATGCTTGGGGCGCCTCCCTGTGTCGACTATGCACGGGATGCGTCTCTCACACGCGCGCTCCGTTCACGTGCTGCAGGAGCACGGGGTGGAGAACTTGTTCCACCTGTCTAGCGAGCCCCTGCAGTCGGACTGCCGGCGCGTCGTCTACCTGGCGCGGCCGTGCGTCGCGCTCATGCGCCAGGTGGCCGCGCAGGTCAAGGTGGACGTGCAGCACGGCATCCAGCGCAGCTACTCGCTCTTCCTCGTGCCGCGCACCACCATCGCCTGCGAGAAGGTGCCCCTCCTTCGCTCGCCGCTGCGGCGCGCGGGTCTGACCTTGCTTAACCCCGTTTGACTTTGTTTGACTCTGTCTGACTTCGTCCGACTCTAATAATCTTCTCTTTTGTTTCATTCCGTCAACTCTGTCTGCCTCCACCTGGCTATGCCTGACTGCAACGGACTTTGTTCCGGCAAAGTCAGAGTGCCACAGACATTGCCTGCCTGCAAGGAGGTGGCCTCCCTAATATGCGCTTCAGACTTTGACTTTGACTTTAACTTCGTTTGACTGACTCCAGTCAATCCGTAGGCCGCGGCCATTGCCTGCTGGAAGGCGAGGTGCCGCTCTCCGCGCAGCGGGCGCGCGTTTGATTCGGGTCAACCTGCATATTTGACTCTGGTCAACTTGCTCCTGGAGGCCCCTCCCTGTCTTTCAAATTCGGCTTGCAGATGATGGAGCCTGCACCAGAAGCATCTTGCGTAGCTGACACGATGGTCCCAGCTTGCTTGATGAGAGGAGGGCTTGAGCTTGGCCTGCACGGACTTCAGCAACGCGACAGCTGGCATCGAGAGTTGGCATGCATGCATGCACGCCCTGACTATGACTCAGCATAAAGGGCGCAAGCGACAGTCACGCTGATCATACCGTTATTCATCATCCACGCTGATCGATGTATTAAAGCGCTGAGTTCTGATATTCCACTTTATTGTTTTCACACCCGGCCCCAGCCCCCACCCCCCTCCCCAAAAAAAAAAAACAAACAACACCCCCCACCAAAAAGTGAAGAACCCCCCCCTTCTATGCATTAGTAGTTTGTATACGCAATGGCCGTAGCATCGCTGGCACGCTACAGGGTGGCTTTCTTTGGACTCCTACAAGTCTTATGAGTGACATTTGCACGTGGAGGTGCGGGGAGGTGCGTGAATGTGCCACCGGAGAAATGACTCTGTTTCAACCGCGTAGCAGACCTCTAGTGATGTTTGTATACTCTTCTCTGTAAGGATATGTAAATATAATTACATGTATACATATATGAATATATAGATATGAAAAGAATATCTTTGATTTTTTATATTCATGTACTCACAGCACCATATGATGGGTGCCATCTTGAAGCAATCTCTCACCTCGATGTACTCCTAGCAACCTAAGCCGATATTGTTTTCTTCTCGCCCTCCCCCCCGCTCTCCGTACGTCTTCCCTCCCCTCCCCTCCCCCCGTTCCTCCCCCCCGCCTCTGGGCGTCTGCCGCCATGTGGCAGGTTCTCGAGATGGAGGGGGTGCACGCCGACGTCAGCATCGCAGAGTACCCTCTGGACTTCATCCCGTTCGACGAGGACTTGCTGTCGCTGGAGCTCGAATCGTCCTTCAAGGTGCGGCGGGCTGGCTCCATCTCGGCCCTTGGCCCTCAAATCTCTGCCCGCCCAAGAGCCCGCCTCTGCCGGACACAACAAGTGGCTCCTTCTCCCGGGTGGATGCGTGCCTGCTTCTCCCTTCTTTCAGTAGTGCCAGTGGTCAGTGTGCGGAAGGGAGAGCTGACTTTGGGATGCGCTGAGATGCACCGGAGGGCGCCGCAGCCGCCCACCCCCAGCTGTCGCATGCCCATCAAGTCTCTGTCGTCCATGAGCCTACGTCGGCCGGACGTGTGACTTCTCTTTCGGGTGGATGTGTGCCCGCTTCTCCCCTGTGGCAGCCTCCTCAAAGCTCTTGCAAGTTTGCACAGCTTGTGCAGCTCGAGTCTTCTGGAGGCTGATGACCCTTGCTCATGGATCCTCCCGTGGAGCAGGGCCCGCAGGCCGAAGCCTGGCAAGAGCATTGACTGCTTTCGTCGCCGTTGCTGTCGTCGCGGCTGACTGGATTGGCGGACGCACGTGAGTAGCACGACCTGGCATGCCCGTCGGTTGCTCACAGCTGCTGCTGAGAGAGATGCTGCGGGTTGTGCTGCTGGCACCTGGCGCTATGCAGGAGTGCCACGTGGACGGCGACCGCACAAGCCTGTATGATGTGGCACGCGCGCTCACCAAGCTGCAGGTGTCTCCCTTCCCCCGCCTCCCTCCCTTCAAGCTGTGAGAGTTGCACTTTACGCACCTGAAGACACAAGTGCCCGCTGTATCTGTTAGTATGAGACTATGGCTAGACACACTTACACACACACACACACACACACACACACACAGGTACCCACATATGTGTGTTTTTCAAATTTGATTGTAAACACTTCAGTCTACAAGTTTTGTATTTTCACTACAAAAGATGTGGATTCTTGTTCTGTGTGTACACGTACACAGATGAACGTGTGGAATTGCATACCTCTATAGATGCACGTGTTGTCGAGTCCGTCGCTGCACAAAGAAAGAGCACGAGTTAATCCAACCACGTACGGCACGGGCGGGCGGGCGGGCGGCGGCAGGCAGTGTTTGGCGTGATCCCCAACATCAAGGGCAAGGGCCGGTCCGCCGCCCAGGTGGCAGACATCCTGTACCGCCTGCGCCGCGAGCAGGCCGCCGAGACGCCCCTGGTGCGCCCATCTTTCAACCGCCCTGAATTTAGACCCTAAACCCTAAACGCCCTCCCTCAGCCCTACGCCCGAAACCCGAACACACGAAACCCTCTACCCTGATCGCAAACCCTACTAGACGCCCGGCACGCTGACACGTGTCTCTGGTGACGCCGTGTTCGTTCTGTCGACCCTGCACCCTATACCCTCAGCCTTCAGGCCTTCATACCTGAAAGTCGTGAATCGTGAGAATTTTCAGCTGGCTGACACGCAACCCGGTGAGCCCCGTTTTCACTTCCGCCTCGGCGAGGAGGGCAGCAAGCTGACGCGCCTCTGGAGGAGCCCTGTGGCGTCGTGGCCCGCAAGCTGACGTGCCTTCCAGTGGACTCCCACTCCCCTTGTGGGCTCGCTTTCTTTTCATGATGGGTGGCATGTGCCAGCATGTGGGCAGCTAATGCCGGCGTGCGGCCGGCAGGCTCATTGTCCATCGTGACCAGCAGCCAGCTGGCGGGCGTGTGAGCGCAGGATCTCGTCCCTGTCTCTGAAAGCACCTGCGGGAATAACTGAAAGGGCTAGACGGGTCCGGAAAACGTTATTTGGGTCATCCTGGCTTTCTAATAGATAAAAATACTGAGACACCTAGAAAAGAGATTGAAAGAGTATGTACACATATATGTGCAAACCTCCCACACTCATAAACAGCTCGCACATACACGCGTGCAAGTAGTTACAGGCACGTGTGAGTATATACCCGCACGTGCACATGCATGCACGCGTTAATGCATGTGCATATGAAATAACGTGCAAGCATGCACACGTGTCTGCATTCATCCATGCAAAAACTGGCATACGTGGCTTTTATGTATGTCTATGAATGAATACATGTCTAAGATACTATATGTTGAATTCACCTAGTGGTGCATGCATGCGCGTCAATACACCTGGGCGCACCTAAGTGATCATAGGCACGCAGGTGCGTATGGGCAGAGACATGATAACTTAGTGGGAGGGTGCTCTAGTTTGTTTTCCTGACTGACACCTGTCCACTGGTGACCTGTCCGTGTGTCGGCCGCAAGCAGGAGGAGGCGTCCAGTATCGAGTCGCTCATCTTGCTGGACCGCCAGGTGGCACTCTCGTTTGCGCACGCGGGCCCCACGCACTCCCCTGGTTTCTATTGTGGTGAAGAGCTTTCTGTCTGTCTAGTGTTAGCCCCTTCTGGGCCCTATTACCCACACATGTGTGGACCGCTCTTATAGAGCGGCGGTGCTCTATATGCTTGCGCATGCGCGCCTCGCGGCCCTGTCCGCAAGCTCGTGTCTGTGTTTGTGTCTCCGTGTGTGCGTGTGTTTGTGTGCGCTCGCGCATGTGTGTGTGTGTGTGTGTGTGTGTGTGTGTGTGTGTGTGTGCATGCGCGCGTATGTGCACATGCACGTGCGTACGTGCATGGGTGGGTGCGTGTGCGCGTGCGCGAGCGTGTGAGTGTGTGGGTTAAGTGTGGGTGCGCGCGCTATTGGAAGAAGTAAAAATGTTACCCCACGCCGCTTCTTGCTGTTGAACTGGTCAGGCTGGCCCGCACAGGACATGAAGCAGATAGACTGTGGTCAAGCGGGTCCCCATTGGAGTAGGTTGCCAGCTGAGAGATGATGAAGGTCTCCTCGGACACACTCACTTCCTCTTTGCCAGGTGGCGCTTGCTCCGTGAGCTTCCGCAACTGCACGCTCTCTGCGTGTGTGTGTGTAAGTGCTCGCGGACCTTTGCCAGCCCCCGCCTGTCTGATCCCGGTCAAGAGGAGGTGCATTGTGGACACGAGGCAGGTGGACATGGTGACACCTCTCTGCACGCAGCTGACCTACGAGGGCCTGCTTGACGAGGTAGGCGCATGCATGCATGCACAGGAGCACGCGGCTCTGCCTGCCACCTGTCCTTCCAGCCCCTTCCCCAAACTCCACTCAGGGGGCCGTCCTCTCTGCCCCGCCCCCCCGTTGTAGTGGTCTGTGCTGGTGCCGAATCAGTAGGGGGCTGGGTGAGCACGTGTGCGCTTGTTATATATGGCTCCCCTAATTCAATAAACCGGTGATGGAGTATTTCAGCATATACTGCAAGTGTCACTACTGTGCTGGGATTTCCGACGCACACGCATTTTCGCTGTGAGCCTTCAACCGTTGTAGAGCGAGCCCAAAATCTCCGCATGGAAACTCCAGCCCTCGATGCACAGTCCGAGATCCCGGCACGTTGGAGAATCCAAAGCGTGCGGGCGTTGCGTCCAGCTGGACATGTGGACAAGAGCAATACAACGTGCGTGCTGCTCTTCAGCGGAGCTGCTCGCTGCGCTGAGCAAAGGCCGGCAAAAAAGAACCACAGGCGGCGGAGGACAAGGTGCCCGGGCGGCAGAGCCGTGTTGGTAAAGGTGACGAGGGGCGAGTGTGTGCTGGCCTGGGGATGGCGGGAGGGATGGGCGGGGGGA
>WELA01003361.1:88962-107926 GCA_009602735.1 Mesotaenium endlicherianum
TCTCTCTCTCTCTCTCTCTCTCTCTCTCTCTCTCTCTCTCTCTCTCTCTCTCTCTCTCTCTCTCTCTCTCTCTCTCTACTTCGGCCACATCACAAGACAAGTGGCAGCCACCAAGTATGCGTGTGTCTCGTCTAATAGAGTGTGGAAGAGTGAAGCTCAGGGCGGAGCTCTCTTCCTGAGCGGCTGCAGGCACGTGGCAGGGCAGGCATGCCGCGAATACGCCGCACGCACGCACATGCGGGGATGCAAGCACAAGATCTCTCGGGGGAGGTTGCGTCTCTCAGCATGACAAGTGGTTTACTTTTGCCCTTCTGACATTTGAGTTCCTCTTCTTTCTTTCTCTTCCTTGTTTCCCATCCCGACGGTTTTGGTGCAGTGGGGAGGGGCACAGCGAGCGCTCGCTCGTGCTGGTGGTGTTCATCGGGGGCGTCACTTTCGCCGAAATCTCCGCCTTGCGCTGGCTGAGCTCGCAGGTTTCATGACGTCAAGTTCTCACATACTCCCAAGTTCTCATACTCTCACGCCAGGGGGGGCGTGCTCGCACTCACAAAGAGCCCTTCCCTGTCGCAAAGCTTCGTCTGGTGCAGTTTGTTGTCTGCACTACTAACAGATGCACGTATACGTTAGCATACATGGAGCTTGCTCTTGAGTGCCTATGTGTGTGCATGTGTGTATCTATGTGTGCGTGTGTGTGTGTGTGTGTGTGTGTGTGTGTGTGTGCGAATGTGGGTGTGTGTGCCCGCGATTGTGTGAGTGCATGTGTGTGATGCATCCGTTAGTGCGTCTTGTAGGTGTACAAGGGTATACACATCTTTATAGATACACTCTTATGCATGTGTTCATACAGTTATACGCGTGTATGACGATATGTATGTAGGGACAAATCTTTATTCAGTTCGTTAATCACGGGAGTGGGAAAATGTGGTATCGGTAAGCTTTGTCGTTTTGGTGGTGATCTTTGGCTCAAGTATTCTTTTATCCCAGTCCGCTATTGGGGCCTTGTTGGTCTGGCATGTGAGAGCGCTCCCCATGGCCGTTGCAAGCCACACGCCTAAGCAGTCATATTATAGGCTAACCTCGCGTCAGTGGATTCTTCTTGCTGTATGATGTGCAGGAGGATGTGAAGCATGACTTCCTCATCGCGACAACAAAGCTTATCAACGGATCCAGCTTGCTGCAGACGCTCGTTGTCGAGCCCTCCCAATAGACGTGGGAAGTACAATTGTAGATGCTGATCTGATCAGTCGCAACACGCGCCCGACAGAGTCTTATGTTCAAAAGAGTATATCTGCTCTCAACGGCCGTGTCCAAGTATAGCACTGGTTTTTCTTGAGGTGAACTTTGTCAAAATAGTTTGCTGTACGCCGCCATCTTTCTGGCTTAGTACTAAAATCAGTGAATCGTTGCTTGCATCTTGTATTTTCCGGGCATGGTGCACAAGATTTGTGGAATTTTGGAAGCTCAATTGGAGGTTCAACGCACATGGTCTTTTATGTATTGAGGATGTCGAGTGTGACGGTCAGCCTGCTGTTGCCAGCCACAGGAGCCCAGCTCAATATAGTTGATCACGAGCTGTGGCTAGCAAACAGATCATCGATTCTGTTCAGCTTGTGAATCAGCCAGCATATGGCTCAGTAAGATGTTGCTATGCTTTATTTTACTGCACAGCCCTATAGCTGAAGGACTGTAAATTACTGAGATGAACTAAATTTAGACATGTTTCCTGTCAATTGTTTGTGGTGAATCCAGCCCGCCAGGCGGTGAGGTGCTCAGAACATGCATAGCTGTAAGATAATAACCAATGTTTCTGAAGGCATGGGAAGCGTAGAAACAGTGAAAATATGTGGAGGGGGCCAGAAAGGTGGTTATACACCTATCTATGCAGCTGGACTGAAGGAAAGAGTTGTCCAGCTCAGTTTTTCTCAAATATGTTCTCAAATGTTTTTCGTGTATGCGCGCATTTCTTTGTTGGCTGTGAACATTCAACTGAGGGGCAAGGGCCAGGAGAGTGCCACATGGAGTGTTTCAACGCAACAGCTTAATTGCAACATTAGCTGCCATCCATCGGGATGATATCAGGTGCAGCTTGCTCCCTATGGCTGTATAATCGTGTTGTGTTCGGAAACTTCAAACCCCACTTTTTGTCCGATTTTGCGCAAGAAGTGCAAATCAGCATAAAGCACGCACTGTTGCATTGTTGTGCACTTTAAGAACCTACGCAGCGAGAAGAGCTGCTACACATATGACTACTATTCCTTTCATCTTCTCTCACGTACATTCATCATTTTTTTCCCCACGCATAATATTGAACAAGGCAGTATGGGACGACATAACCATGAACATCATGACAAACTTGTCAACTTTTTGGATAATATAAAGCCATTGCTTGATAGAATCTCACGCTTCAATTTTTCTTAGTAATACCCCTTCTTCCGCTCTTGGAAATGCTGAATGGGAGACTGAGAGCTTGTCACAATCTACTCTAAAATGCAGGAATTAAAGACCATCACATCTGTGCGTGTTTCTACGGATTCCTCAGATAGTTTCTACACAAGAGTCTTTGGGCTGCTTGAGTTAGTGACTACATCGTACGTCTACAGATCTAGCTCTTCTTATGTACTTATGTGAATTGAGCTGAAGTCTGCTCGGTACTTATTATGGGGCTTCTGGATCAACTGTGTACACATTGTGAGGGCAAAGGGATATGGGGATCTAGGAGGAGAGGTTCTTCTTGGCAATCTTGAACCACTCTGTGTGGTATGCGCCATCCCTGTCAGTGCGCTCGTACGTGTGAGCGCCAAAGTAGTCGCGCTGGGCCTGTGTACAGCACATCAAGAATAACCTTTAGTATCTTCATCCAAGGTCAGGTTAGTATACGCTGAAGAGGCAGGGGCCGGGCATGGTCAGTCCATACGTGCAGCTTGCAAAGTCAAACCAAAACTGGGCCTATCGCAGAGCAAGTACTTGCTCCCCTGCTGACAATGGAACGCTCTTGAGACTTTGGAAATGTAGCATTGGAAATCATGTTGCAAACTGTGAGAAGAAAGGCAAGGAGAGAATGCACAAACAAGCATCCTCAATGATCGACACAGGATGTCTGCAGATACAAAACTCACGCCAGGGAACAAGCTGTAATGAGCGTTGGGCAGCGAGAATGATGCCATTTGTGAACCTTGTACTGCCAGAAACCCAAAGGAGCAGCAAAGAGAGATATACCTGGACGAGGTTGGCAGGCAGGCGGCTTCTCCTGTAAGTGTCGAAGTAAGCCAAACTGCTCAAATGCATTCAGAACACACACATACAATTGAGCCCCATTAACACAACAAGGACCAAAACAGCTTATTCGGTGACCATCATATAACATTTTCACGGCTGAAATGAAATATGCTCACTTCATGATGCGTCTCCCCTAGCCAAGACTTCCAATGAACGGCTACAGTGAGAATGACAAGCTGACAATAGAAAGCACATGGCTGTGACATTCCCATTCAAGAGTTTGCGGGCTGGAAGTAAAGCAAAGCTCCATGCTGCCACAGCCCTCCCATTCATGTTCCCATGACTTTATCACGCGCGGCAGACTTTCCCTACAGCCCACTCAGACTGCTATCCTTGTTATGGCGCATGTAACAAGTGACATACCCAGCCTGGCACCCGTGTGCCCTTTCACAACAGTAGGTAGCCCCATCGCTTCCTCCATTGCACACGACTTCAAGACTGTCCCATTGCCTTTCTGCCCTTGAAGGTGAGCTTAAACAATGTTCTAGAGATGACCCCCTGGAAGACAGCAGGGTCTCTGCAGAGACCACCCTGGGCTCTCGAGTAAGCTGGCACAAGGGTTCCCAGCAATCTGTCCCCCGCCTCAATTTTCAGTCTCCTGATTTTTTTTTCAATCAAGCAGCCAGCTAACCAGTGCGCCTTATGACTGACAGCTCAAGCAGGAACTTCCATCTTGCCACAATGCAGGATTTTCAGTACCCCCTTCCTTATCCAGGTGCATCCCCCCACTCAGGTTGTGCACAGTAGCTGTCACAACGCAGGGAGGGAGGGAGGGATGGGCAGGCAGGGTAATAAATGCAGACCTAGCGCTCATGCCGGGTGTGCTGACGCCAGCCTGGATGGCCAGGGTCACCACCCTGCGCCATGCGCCCTGGCGCTCCACCATCTCCTTGGCAAAGGCGGGGTCCACAAGCAAGCTGGCAAGGGCATCGTTGCGGTCGTATGCCTGTACACGACAAAACCACCATCAGGGCCACACATGCAACAGTGCGTGTCATAAATAATGTACCCAATAATGTGCACCCAAAGTCTTGAAAAGAGGAAGGGCTCATAGAACAAGAAGAGTCACCTCAGAAAAAAATCCTAGCTTATGAAAGTGTTCGAGAAGGGCTGCCCCAGGTATAGGAACCCCAGGAATGGGAAGCGTCAAAAAAGCAAAGCAGCATGGTAGGTTGTAGTCCGAGTTTGGACCTACCCAGTATCCAAATTGACTACCTGATACACCTCCATTGTGTTCCAAACTAAGTCAAGAAAGATCTGTAAGCGTTTTCATTCTCTCACAACTTCCAGAGCAGCCCCAAACTAAGATCCAATTCTCGTCCCCACATTCCATCAATTTTCCCCCCAACATCCGCTCTGGATGACCTCTGTTACCGAACACAAATTAGTAAGATTACAATGGAATACAAATAGACAGCTGCAACCCATCATTGAAGCCAAAAAGATGCAAAACTCCAATGTCAACAAGGGAGGAGAAACTCTTGCACATGCACGAAACATGACTACACGTGCCTCACAGACAGCAGAATATGATTACCCCAGCACCCCTGCACCAGGCCTCCCCTTTGTTGAGCAAACGTTTTGATTGTTACATCAGTTGATTGTCGTAGCAAACCAAAGTTGACAAGTTCTTGGAGACATGTTATGACGAAATCATTAAGGACCAGGACTCGTCTCCAGAAAGTTTTGCACACACGGTTTGCCCTGGGAGCATCATCTGCACAGTAACTCTATGAAAGAACATGAAGTCCTACCAGCAGCTCTCAGAACAGAATGAGAACAAAAAAATTGATAGCAAAGGGAGAGTAACAGACCTGCTTGATGCGGTCGAGGAAGACGGCGCGGATGATGCAGCCGCCCTTCCAGATGCGCGCCAGCTCACCCAGGTTCAGATCCCATCCTTGCTCCAAGCTCTTGGCGCGTATCAAGTTCATGCCCTGAGCGTAGCTGCATATCTTAGACGCATATAGGGCCTGCACAGAGCAAGAGACACCGCCGGTAAGTCCCCCGACCGTTTCTGGGCCTGAGAAGATGAATCTGCACGTGCAGCACTTTTTTGGTTGCCGTAGAGAGCGATGTTTTCAGCTTCAGCCCTAAACCGCAACTGCTTCTAAAGTCATGCACATGGACCCAAGGGGGAAAAAAAAGTTGCACCCTTTCCCTTTTAGAATCGTACAAATGCAACAACACCAGTAAGAACCATACAAATGCAACAATACCAGGCGACAAACTATCGAAGTCTAGCAGGGCCAACTACCCCTCTGAAGTAAATGAGACAATTTGTGTAACTGCAGACTGGTGTAACTGTTGCGGCCTCATTATTGTCGATTTGGACCCTCTGAAGCGTGGGGGGTTCTAGAAACCTATTGCAGCAAGGTGCTTTTGGTCCACTGGTCACAATCACCACTTTCATGTAACATGAATCCTGCAAGGAGCATATATTTCTGTCACAGATACACTGCTTTGTGACAAGGAATTTTGTACATCCCCACAACAGTAACCAGTAACAGCTAGAAGCCATGCCCGTAACTTGTGACAAATAACAAAAATCTAGGTCTCCAAGCTTGAAAAAAATCATGTACAGACAAGGACAGTTGAGTACCTTGCGAACGTCGTCGACCAATTGCTGCTTGTCTACGTTGGGTGTTGCCTGGACGTCATCAAGGCCAACACCCTTAAACACCTCAGCTGCCGCCACACGCTCATCCTTCAACCCACTCAAGAAGCGGGAGTCCAGAGAAGCCGCAATTGTTGGAGCAGCAACTGACAGCTCAGCCCCTTGCTGAACAGTCCATTTGCCTGTGCCCTTCATTCCTGTCTTGTCCAAAATCTTGTCGACAAGCTCACCCTCACCAAGGTCGTCCATGACAGAAAAGATATCGGCCGTGATCTCGACCAGGAAGCTTTCAAGTTCACTCTTGTTCCACTGAGAGAAAGCCTTCTGAAGCTCTTCGTTGGTCAGGCCGCCAACACTCTTAAGGACGTCATATCTGACCACATGAAACATTGTGAGACCTAAACTTGTTAGGACTTCTTAGAAACACTTTTACCGACTTAAGGACTTTTTGGTTCCCGAAGTACATACATTATTGATTGTTATTTTGCAAAAAGGCAAGTGGCCATCAGGATTACAAGGGCTTATCGATCTCAGTTGTGGCACCCTGCAATTCCAGAAGGTATAGTTCAAGGAGACATGTTGGGAGAGGATGAAACAGTTGTGAACTACTTTGCTATGTGCCAATAGGAGCTGAAAATGGAGACAAAATGAGTAGTGCACGTAGGCCACATTGATGCCTTGGACAGGGTCACAAGCAAAAGGGCTGACAGCTGACATGCCGTGAAGGGGTTTACTGCAGGAAGAACTTACGCTTCAGAGATGAGCTGCATGTCACCATACTCAATTCCATTGTGGACCATCTTCACAAAGTTACCCGCTCCTCCCTTACCAATAAAAGTGACACAGGGGCCGTCGTCAACCTGCGCAGCTACCTTGTGCACTATGTCCTCAATGTACTTGTAAGCTTCAGGAGTACCACCCGGCATGAGGGAAGGACCATTTCGTGCCCCCTCCTCCCCACCAGAGACTCCCATTCCCAGGTACAGGAGGCCCTTTTCTGCCACAGCCTTTGCCCTTCTCTCTGTATTCTCGTACCTGTTGTCCCACATACAGGACACAGCATGGGTACACTTAATCAGCAGCAGCCTAGCAGTAAAGTTAGCAGTAAGATAGCAGTAAAAAATTTCAGGTTCTGTGAGTAACAAAAAGTTTATACACAATCGTTGGAAGTAAACAATCAGGAGAGTCTTCAAGTATAGCTTGCCAGCTTGCCAGCTATTTATTCCCCCACAAAAATCTCCTCTCCAACATTTGCAGTTAACTTGGACAAACAAGCATTCAAACCCCCTGATCTGTCCATTTCCCTGCCTCCGCTGATCCAAGCAAAGAGTCACAAGTATTGTATCACATCAAGGGCATCTTAACCACATAGAACAGCCAACAAAGCTTTGTAGAAGGTAATCACCATTCATTGCCTCCGTCAATGATGCAGTCACCAGGCTCAAGGAACTGGGACAAAGTGTCAATTGTGGCATCCACTGGAGCACCAGCCTTAACTAGAATGATGATAGATCTGTGCCAAAACCAATAAGCAGTATTGTTAGGAAGGAGATCAGTCAAAATGACCCTTTGCAGTATGGAAGTATAAAAGCCCACAAAGATGTAGACGAGTCAATCAACAAGCATACGTAAAATCGACCCCTGAGACCATGATGCTCAAATAACTAGACCATACTGTGCTGTTGGAACACTTTCACTTAAGCTGGGTTTCCAATTTCAATAACGTCAGAAATACAGTACATCATCATTAGTGATCATCAGGAGCTGAAGTAAAATAGGCATTGATGACTTGTCATATTCTCTTGTACCTAGGCTTTTGAAGGGACTGGACAAACTCCTTTGGGTCCTTAAACCCCTTCAAAGGCAAGTCACCCTCTGCTTTAGCCCTGACAACTGTCTCATCAACCTTGTTGGAGGATCTATTGTACACTGAGATGGGGAAGCCCTTTTCAGCAATGTTCAGCGCCAAATTCTGCCATGTGGACATCGCAAACATAGTAAGTGCATGCATATAATTTGTAAGCTCAAAATTATACGCAGCAATCAGGTGGGTGGGCTTCAAACCAAAAAAGGCAGCCATAAACCCCCACTGGAAGACTAACAATATACCTGCCCCATGACAGCCAATCCAACGAGGCCAATGCGAGACAAGCCTTGCGCGGTAGATGAAGTCCTGCAACAAATGAAAGGAAAAAACAGGAATTAGTCAACATATCTCATCTACTTAAGTTGTTCAAAGTTGTTTACTGGTAATGGAGGATGGACAAAGACGCAATATAATCTCACAAGTCGGAAAAAACACTTACACTTCAGAGAGCGTGTCACTCGCAACTGCAGCTCTTACAGCAGCCAATCCGCCTGTTTTCCTGCATTGCTTGAGGGTAACGGCGAGACCTGTAACCGATCATAAGACGAGACATTTAATTTTACTTCATATAAAAAGGTTAACATGATCCAAATCATCAGTGAGAGCTCGCATTTGAAGATGTATGGCGAGTTCCGGAAACTGATTATTACCCAAAAGAGCCTTTTGGTTGGCGCTGTTCAGAAAAGATGATTCCTTGAAGGAAATCGCATTGACTGCGGACTTAGCCTGTGTGGCATCCTGGCTGCCTGATCTGAGGCTCTTAGCCGCCAGAAGCTTACATCCAGCTCCTAAAGTTATCGCAGCCATTGCACACAAATATACTTAATGCACAGATATTGCACAAATAGTTCTCGTATCGACCTGAACCTGGAAATGAAGCAGGTACACTTGATTAATTTATAACAGAATGACAGTTGCAGTTCCTTGTGCGAGAGAATGCAATGGAAGATGAGAGACACGAGGGAAAAAAGACTTGATATATCAAGAATTTAAAGTGATGCTCTGTTTCTTATGCCAGACGGATGCAGGACTCGGGACTGTATCTCAAAAAGTGAACGTGATGGAGTTGCCCTACAGCAAAAAGTGCACCGGTCAGAACGGAACACACTAGGCGGCGAGATATTAGCACGAAGGCAGATGTTACCTCAAGGCCTGCCCTCCGATGTTCCCACTGGACTTCGCTAGAGTCTCTGTATCTGCTCAGGATCACCCTCATACGCCCTCATAGCGTCCCAAAAGTTGTCCTGTCAGGGCTGGCACCCAGCTTTCGCCCCTTCGATATGCTAGTCAGCAAGCCTTCACATGCGATAGCGAATGAGAGCATGCGACGTGGTGACCTCCGAAGTCCTTGGAGAGCGTCCCCGTGGGTCAACCCACAGGGAAAAGTTGGTCTTCGCCCGTGCTCGTCCGGCTCTTGGAGTTGAGGACCGGTTTCCGAAGCCCCTGGAGACTCGAGAGGACTTGGGGACCATGTTGTCTTGTCGGAGATCTGTCGCAGAAATGATGAAGAGGTCGATAGAGGAAGTAATGCATACACGCTGCTTCAGAATAGAAATGCCTGGGAATGCCACTACTCGTGGGAAAGAACGCAAAAAATGGTCGCTATTGCGGATAGCAGTGACAAACATAAGCAGAATACAGCTCGTCGTGCTGGGGTTGACTTTAAATGTCAAGCTATTATTCATGCTCCCTCGTTACGATCATATTCAAATCAGAAGTGGCGAGAAATATGGAGAATCCAATTTTGCGTATCAATGGCACCTGTCTCTTAACGGTTGACATTAAAGATGGTATCCTTGTGTCCAACTTCTAATAGGCCCTTCAAATGGGACTCAAGCATACAACGTCAGGCATTATTCCTTAGTAATACACAAATTTCATTGAAAATCTTCAACCACATATAACCACCCCAGTCAACATTTTCAATCGACTTAAAGTACTTTTCTACAAAGTGAAGGATACAACTTAATAATATGTACCGTAGCCAGTGTGAAATCTAGAATAGCAAGATTGCAAGATCTCCATATGGATTATTGAGCAGATCAAGTGGACAGTGCAGTGAATGCCGAATGTGCCACTACTTAATTAGTACTTTAAATGCACGAGTGCACATCAAAGAATTGAAGAGGAGAACATGAGCATCTTTTCATTGGATATACATTTTAATGCACATTGCGAGGTGTTGAGAGGCATGGAGTTGGCATGTGTAAAATGCGAACTGAGAGTTTCCTAGGAGTGTATTCCAATTGAGAGGATAACCATATAGTCGGTCGACATAGCTACTTATGCTTGTATTCAGATAATCTAGAGAAGATACAATCAAGTCAAGGCAATCAGCGTATCTTGACTAGGATACGCTTCTGAAGTTAGCAAATAACAAATAACCGTTGTGTGTGGCAGCAACATTATTCCTACACACTATACTGTATCTGCGTGACTAGGGTATAGAAGAAACACAGCAAGCGAAGAGCACTGGCTTAATCAACTCAAAGCTAAACATTTCACATGCCCTTCGATAAGCAGCATAATACATTGATCATGACACGAATACTTATTTCTGACTATGGAAAGCTTCATTGTCGTCAACTTTGATCCTTTTATTCGCATTGACAATCGCGGCTTCATGACGGCCTCAGTGAAACCACACCTCCCCCGCAATTTAAGCGGAGTGGGTGATCTTGTACCACTCAGTGTGGAAAGACCCTTCCCGGTCGGTACGCTCGTATGTGTGAGAACCAAAGTAGTCACGCTGGGCCTGCGAAGGGAGCACGCCGATGACATCAAGAGGCACATTGTCAGACACCATTCCTTTTGCATAGCCCCAAGGAGAGAGTCTCAATCAGGACAATACCTCCCAATACTTCACAGCAGCAACAGCAGAGCATATCACAGGCAGCCCAGCACAACACAAGAAACTTCACGGTGCCATGTACGCGTGCATTGAGCAGCGAGATTATTGCCTCGACAGATATGTTACGAGAGGCACCTGACTAAGACTCTGAGCTTGCACGACCGCGTCACAAGGAACTTTGAACATACCTCCCATTCTTAGCTTGGACGCAATAACGCTACTACCATGGCCTTCTTTGCTCAAAATATGACTTGAGTTACGCCCATTCAATAATGCAAAAGAGGACTTGAGGTACGCCCATTCAGTAAATTGATAGCGAGAAGACGGTCTCAAAAATGACAGACCCCTATGTGAGGGACCTTCACATCAAGAGAGTCATGCTCACAGAGGACACCAAAAAAGCAGAGCTCGCATTGGTAACTTCGAGTTGCAGGCGCTTACCTGCGTCAAGTTGGCCGGCAGACGGGCACGGCGGTAGGAGTCAAAGTAGGCCAGGCTGCAGAAAGAATCTCAAAAAAAAATCAGTGAGCCAGTGAGCGAAGTTCACAGATAAGCATTGAACTTCCTCTTGAGAGTAAGAACTGGTCCACTGGCGGGTCCAGTGACAAGTCCAGAAATAAGTCCCCCAACGTCCTTGAACATCAGTGATATCAGCATTGGCACTAAGCTGAAGCCAGCCCTGGGTATGTGCTGGCAGCCCCTCTTCACACTGCGGGGGCAAAAGAGAGAATCTGCGGTCTCGTTTATGATGATTAGTACCAAGCGACAGAAATACGTTAGCTTTTGGCAAGCAACCTGGTATACATACTGGCGACGGGGAGCAAGTGAGAGAATCTCCGATTGCTATATGACCTTGATGACAAACAGGACTCGTGATATCTTCGACGACGACACCTCTCACGAGTGCACAGAGAAAGCCAGGGCGGGCAGGCGAGTGGGCCCCGGGGGGGGAGGGGGGGGGGGTAGATGGACACCTGGCGCTCATTCCAGGGGCGCTGATGCCGGCGTCAATGGCAAGCTTCACGACGCGGCGCCACGCGCCCTGGCGCTCCACCAGCTCCCTGGCAAACTCGGGGTCCACCAGCAGGCTCGCCAGCTTCGAGTTGCGGTCGTACGCCTGGCCCACCGCAAGACCCCACGAGCCACGCAGTCACTCTCAGAGCCACTCTCAGTCACTCACAGTAACTCGAAAAACATGCTCGAACATCGGCCGTACGTCCGGCCCCGCCCCCCCCCTCCACTCCACCCCACCCCACCCCAGAGCGCAGAGCGTCACGCCCCAGCCGTGTACGCAGTCACTCTCAAGGTCAGAAACTTAACACGCTCAGTTACCGGCCGTGTACCTGGCACGCACACCCCGCCCCGGGACCCCAACAACGCTGTCACACGCTCGGACATCGGTCGTACACCTCGCACCCACACCTTGGGCACAACACCAGTCACGCACGCTGATACTGTCAAAGTAAAGCAGTCACACGCTCAAATAGCAGTTGTAAGCCTCACACGCACACTCCACCAGAGCCCCCCCTGCCATCGAGTCACTCTCGGAGTCGATCACTCACACGCTCAATTATTGTATTGGGCGTACGCCTGGCAGGCACATACCAGGCCCCACGGCCAGGCACGCCCCGGAGATGCACACACGCACGCACGCACGCACTCGATCCGTTCAGGGTACATCAGTCACAGGCTTGTATAGACGCCGAACACTTCAGTCCGCAGCCTTTCCTCTATCAGGCACGGTCCAGACCCGGAAACTCAACCCCCAACCAAGTAAGCCAGAGGCGGGCCCTCTATAAAGACAACCCGTCTTAGTCTTTATGTGCAGCGATACGGAGGAGGAGGAGGACAAGAAGGAGCTCGAGAAGGAGGAGGAGGAGCTCAAGGAGGAGAAGGTTGGCTCTAACCGGCTCTGTTCAAGAACTCGCGGCAAGTGACGAGAGCGGGAAAGACGGCACCAGCAGAACCACAGTGATGGAGTAATGAACTTGGTGCAAGCAGAGGGGCAGTTGGAGAAAGGGGGAGCGAGAGGGAGAGGGAGAGGGAGAGGGAGAGGGAGGAGAGGGAGAGGGGGAGAGGGAGGAGAGGGAGAGGGAGAGAGGGAGGAGAGGGAGAGGAAGAGGGAGAGGGAGGAGAGGGGAGAGGGAGAACTTAAAATGGATGCTTAGGACACATAGTTGGCTGGAGGTTGGGTGTAAGTATGTGTTAAGTAACCCTATGATGGTATGCATGTGCACGAGTGTCGGCTGTGCACGTGTACTTTCACAAGTGATATGAGTGTAGCAGCTTGTGATTGGGTCGAAAGCCTCACGAGGTCGCAACGTGTGCATCTGCGCTGCGTAAACTATTTGTGCATGGCCGCGGTCGACACACAACCAATCGATAGACAAGGATGCATCTGTTAGACAGGCATTGGTATACAAATTTACATACTTATTGTATGTATGTATGTATATATATAGAAAGAGAGAGAGACTTGCTACATATGTATCATGTTTACTATGTGCATTGCAATGTGGCGTGACCTTCTGCAATGTGGCGTATCTCGCCCATGCAGGTTGACAAGCCAGAGGCAGAGCCCGTCCGGCTGATGGGACACGACGCCGAAGTCAGCGCTGTGGACTGGTGAGAGCGCCCCTCTTTCTCTCTTCTCTGCTCCCAGGGCAGGTCGCAGACTCCTCCTNTTCTTGTTCTGCCATTCTCACTCTTGTGCTTCAATGCTCGAAGAATACCCTTCAAGATGCATGCCGACTGGTGGAATTGCACCAGGACTGGGGCGAGAGCTGAATTGTGTGTGGGGCACGTGACTGAGGGAGGAGGCGTGGAGTTACCCCACTGATCACCAGGTGAGCGTGGTCATGCTGCCTTCACCTTGAGATTGTATCAAAGGGGGGACTCGTTTTGCATCCGGTCATCTGTGTGTGCCGTTACTATGCGGCTCTCTATCATGCAGCCGACTGGCATTTCCTCTGGGTCAGCAACAACAATGGATCAGAACCCTCGGGGCAGCCACTGCCTACTTCCTGAGATTGACTCCTTCCACACAGACACACACACACACATACATACACCACACACACACACTCAAACACACATACATACACCACACACACACACACACACAATCCAGATGCGTACATACGCATGCAGGCACACACGCGTGTGCGCACGTGCACGCGCATGCACGCGCACGGGCACACGGGTGGGCGCACGCACCTTGCGCACGTCGTCGATGAGCTCCTGCTTGTTGAGGTCGAACGACGCCTGCACGTCCTGGATGCCCGCCTGCTTGAACACCTCCGCCGCCGCCACGCGCTCCTCCTTGAGGTTGCTGATGAAGCGCCCGTCGAGCGAGGCCTCGATGGTGGGCGCCGCCACCGCCAACTCGGCGGCCTGCTGCACCGTCCACTTGCCCGTGCCCTTGGAGCCCGTCTTGTCGAGGATCTTGTCCACAAGCTCGCCCTCGCCGGCGGCCTCGTCCTTGACCTTGAAGATGTCAGCGGTGATCTCCACCAGGAAGCTCTCGAGCTCGCCCTTGTTCCACTCGGCAAACGCGGTGTGCAGCTCCTCGTTGGTCAGCCCACCCACCGTCTTCAGCACGTCGTACCTGGACGGGATTAAAGATAAGACAATATATCAACAAAAGATGAATAATATCATAAAACACGAAGAAAAAAAATGGAGTGTCACATCTTGGGACAGCCAACAGCCTGCCATATCAGCACAGCACCTCCTCACCGCCACCCATTCGAATATCAGGCCCCGCCCGTGTCAGCCACCAGCTGACACATTACCACAACACCCTTTCACTGCTTCTGACTGGCCCTCGGCGGAGCTTGAGCATGCGGTACCTGGAAATAGTATTTTCATGGTAATGATACAATCATGTACTTCCGCGTCAAACAGCTGTCGTACGTCAGGCCCACACCCCCTCGTAGTTCCTCTCAGGCTCTTGGCGGAAGCTCAACCAAAGCCTTTATCACGCCGTTCGTGAGTAGAGTCGTTCTGTGTATAATTGTGGATGGTTGTGCACTTAGCCTGGGTTTTTTTGTATCAATCAACAGCCAGCCACGTCAGCACAGCACCCTTTCACTGCTCCTCTCAGACCCAGGCCCACGGCGGAAGCTGGCCCACAGTCTTGAACACGTCAGGTCGTAGGCATACATGTGTTTACGGTTATCTTCGCATCAACCAACAGCCAGCCGCATCGGCACAGCACACTCTCACGGCTCCTCTCAGGCCCTCGGCAGACTTTTCACGGCATGCAAGTGTGGGGGGGACGGCTGTTTAGAGTAAGTTTGCCGCACTAGGTCCTCGTGCACATCCTCATGCACGTGTATACCAGGTTGCCTGTTACCAATGTAAGCCTAGTCTTAGGAAATCATTGTTCTTCAGCAGAACTCAAGATGGCCCCCACTAGGTCCATGTGCACATAGCATATCGCAGTAATCAGTAAGTAAGTAGGACAAGGGGCAATCTTTGACCCTTAGCTGATAGACAATGGCTCCCATTTGAGCTTCCTCGTTCACAACAAAAGCTTCCAACAGAGCATCAGCTGAAAAACGACCTGATCTGAACCTTGTTGCGTCCTTTCACAGAGACAGAGTGGCAGCGCAATATGTCCCCTCGCAACAACACGCCACCGCCCCCAGGAAAGCAGGGCAGGGAGAGGAAGTTTGGAGGAGAAGCTTACGTCTCTGCAATGAGCTGCATGTCGCCATACTCAATGCCGTTGTGCACCATCTTCACAAAGTTGCCAGCGCCCCCCTTGCCGACGTAAGTGACGCAGGGGCCGTCGTTGACCTGCGCTGCGATCTTCTTGACCACGTCCTCTATGTACTTGTAGGCCTCAGGGGTGCCTCCAGGCATCAGGGAGGGGCCATGGCGAGCACCTTCCTCTCCACCCGAGACTCCCATGCCAATGTAAGCCAGCCCCTTCTCCGCAGCTTCCTTGGCACGCCTCTCTGTGTTCTCGTACCTGCGCACAACAGGTCGGTGATAATTTAGACGCTGCAGAAGCAGTCGGAGAAATTCAGATGCTGTGGTTCTTACTAAATCACAGAATCGAGTCACCAGCTATCTCACTGGCCTGGCTGAGGGACAGAAACTTACTGATGACCTTGATTACTTGGGTACACTGTCTGACCTCTTGCAATTGCAAAAGAAACTGCTTGATGTTTCTCTCAGATTCAGGACATCTGCTACTGTTCGTCCAGTCTTGAAGAAGCTTACTTTGTACAGGCACTTCCAGCTCCTGGTCAAGCACATAAGATTACTTACCACTCGTTACCACCATCAATCAAGCAGTCGCCTGGTTCCAAGAACTCAGACAATGCCACTATGGTGGCATCCACTGGAGCCCCAGCTTTGACCAGCATGATAATGCACCTGCAGCACAAGCAATACAGGAAGCCCATCAGGTACTACATACCGGGATATACTGAATCAGGAGAACACATCAAGTTACAAGAAGAGACTTACGCTTGCATAACAACAGGGAAAGTACTGAAAAATACCTTGGTTTCTGCACGGACTTCACAAACTCTTCGGGGTCTTTGAACCCTCTCACAGGCAAATTTCCCTCTTCCTGGGCTCTCTTCACTGTGTCATCAACTTTTGAAGCTGATCTGTTGTATACGGAGATAGGGAAGCCTTTCTCCGCAATATTGAGGGCTAGATTCTGCATTCAATGGGCATATTTGCAAGTCAAAAGAATTCCTGTGCAAATCGTTCAGCATATTCAGCAGTTCTTGAGGTTCTCCAGAAATGAAGACTGTCATGAGCATGCCATAAGTATGCATTTCGTCGGAAAGCATCCAACATTATGAGCAGATAATTATTTTAAAAACAATTACCTGACCCATAACGGCCAGGCCAGCCAATCCAATTCGTGAAAGGCCATCGGAAGCCATCCTGCGAGTCACTACGAAAGGTATGTTATCCTCCCTGACTTGACATTTTTTGCATTAGCAGTGCTTTCAACAACTGCACATATAGCAAATGCTTGAAGTTTAGGATATTCTATAACTTTTATTTAACAGAACCTTCTTTAGGATAATCAAATTACGTTCCACACAAAGAACGAACAAACCTGAAAGGAACTCCGCGATAGTCGTGCGTACTGAACGTAGAGAAGGATCGGCTTCACCTTAAAAAAGATAAGAAACCTTGTTATCCGCAGAAGTTACAAATGTAATTGAGGAAATGGCGAGGAAGTAGGACTGATGCACTCTGATGAAATCAGGATGAAATGCACCAGTCTACGATGAGCAACGAGCATTCGTCAGCTCCGGTCAGGACTGCAGGACGACCGGCCTTATTAGTACCTCCTTGACGAAGTCAGACGAAGGTACGCGTGCGTCAAATGACCTGCCACCTCAACAGCCAGAGTTTCCTGCAATTTCGTGCAGTTTCTGAGTTGTTTTAGTACGATATTCTGACGACTTATTAAGGCCAGATTTAGCCAGCAATACACATAATCACATATCTATATATATTATATCGAGTATATTTCGTCTGAACAACTCGACTTAAGGTCGCGCCTACAGCTGGCACTCCAAATTCCAGCGAACCTGGACATTGCAGCCTTAAGCGTGTCTTTCAGCTTCCAGAACTTACTGCAGACATTTTCCGATTTAGAGAGTATTAACTGCTCTCTTACACTCACGTCATAACAATGCTCGTAACAAAAAAAAAAAAAACAACAAAAATCAACAACAAATTGTGTTACAAGAGATACGCACCATACGATATTGTACAAGATAATCCCAAACACAAATGCTAGCCAATATCGAGCAAGATGATACTGAAATCTTAAGATAATCAATGTCGGGCATAAAAAGATATTCTTAAGAACTTACCTTGGTTGCTATAGGCTATGTCAAAGTGGAGAATTAAGTGATGCATACTCTAATTGGCATATACCTTGTAAGAGTTTTGCTACTTCACATCATGTGTTTCGAAGCGCTTGATTAACAAGGTTTTGTACCAATTAGATATAAGTAATGTGTCCCAAGAACAATTGTGTAACATAAACTATGAAGCATATACTTTTGTCATCTTATACTTAAATTAACCATTCAAGGAGGCAATATATAATGCAAACGTAGGTTAGGGGTCCAACACCTTTGGACCATTGCGACTATGGCAACATAAGGTCATTTTACGCTTCAGCTTATTCTGTCCATCGTCGTGCTTCAAAACGCTATAATAAGCACTTAAGTCAAACGCCCTAACATAAATAGCTCATCGCAGTCGCAATGCAGCCTTGCTCTATCCTAGAGATCCTTATTAATGGCCATCTCCATCATTGGAGCTAAACGTACTAAAAGAAAGATCGCTTGCCTTCTGCAAAGTTACTCAGAGTGCACCAAACTTCGGCACTTACGCTCAACTACTACGGTTTCAACCTCGCTATTCTAGCATTTATGTTGACGGATTGAACTTCCCCCTTGGCAATAATGGCACGCTTGCCCTCGATAGTGAACACCTTTTTGTTGTAGAAACTAAAGAATGTGCTTGTAGAGCTCGGGCTTTAGGACCCCCACATAGGGCAAACTTCTGTAGCGCTCCGCAAAGTCCAGGCCATAGCCCACCACAAACAAGTCTTGGCACTGCCCGTGCACAGAGGCACACCCAGAGGCACACAAGAATCAAACCTCCGCAAAGAGAAAGTTCACACGTGCGCAACAGATTTACGAAGGTGCTTACAGACGAGCCTGCATATGCATGCTAACATGCATGTACATGTCTATACACACTATCATACCCATATATATGCACATTTCCACATACATGCCCCAATAAAATCTATCCAGGTGTAGATTTTTGTATGACAATGCATGCATAAGGTAGAGGCAGAAGCTACCAAGGAAAAATAATATCTCGATTCTCAACCTCAAAAGCAGAGGCTGGTGTGCTAGCCTTATTGACGCATGAGGTTGCTACACTTTTTTTTCTATTCTTTGGTTTTTTTTTTTTTGGTGGNAGGGGGGGGGGTAAGAGGGGGGGGTCTGTCTCAAAGACGCAAGCACCTCGAAGCCGGCATACAGCCTGCCACCCTCAGGCAGCGCAATGGCCACCTGGCGCCGCGACGGCTTGTCGAGCAGCACGCACACGGAGACGGAGGCGGGGCCCAGGCTGGCGAGGTGCTGCACCAGCCTGGCCAACGTCCTCCCTGTGTCCAGGATGTCCTCCACCTGCAGGGAGACGGCGGGACAGGGCGTAGGGCTTCAGGGTTTAAGGGTTCGAGTTTAGGCTCCAGGGTCTGGTTTGGGATCCAGGGTTTGGGATTCACAGGGTTTGAGCTCTAAGAATTAAGCCGAGGGTTTTTCCTGTGTGGGGAGGGGGGGGA
>WELA01003361.1:109961-120251 GCA_009602735.1 Mesotaenium endlicherianum
GGGGGGGTTTGTTGTTTGAGGGGGGTGGTGGGGTGATGGAGGGGGTGTTAGACGTAGAGCCAATCAAAATCCTCCCTAGAGAGCCCCTCGAGCGCCCATCCGGCAAATGGGCCGAAGTACTACTAAGGGGAGCTCGCCCACAGTGACGCCTCCTGTAGCCTTGAGCCCCCTCGCCTGACGGACGAGCGCAGGCACGTGTCACTACACAGAGGGACTGCCTTGCGAGGGTGCACCCCCCTCCCCCGTACTGCCTTGAGCTTCTTCCGACTGCACGCTCTGCTCTTTTGCCCCAACCCTGCTCCTAAGAGTCTCTGGAGGACCTGAGCAGCACATTAAGACCTCGGCCGCGAGGATCAGCAAGATGGCCATTCCACACCTGCCTGCAGGAGGACGCAAACTGGAGTTGTGCAATCGTATCTCAGCCTCTCAGCCGTGATGATCAACAGCACGGCCGAGCTACACCAGCTGGAGTTTCTCCAGCCCCACCCCACCCCCACCCTCAACAACGCTCGTAGTACCCCAGACCCACGATTGCCACATTGCGCGCAGCCTGCGGGCTTCCGAGCCTAAAAGGACTGAAGGACTGAGAGAGTGTGCGGTAAAGACACCAAGAGCGGGTCCGACCAAGACACTAAGAGTGGGTATAGCCGAGAAACTAAGAGCAGGTGCGGCCAAGACGCTCCCCCCATCGGCTGCATGGGCGCAGGAAGGCCCCGTAGCTCTCACTGCCAGCTCAGCTCGCAGCGACATTCCACCCACTCCAGAGTTCTCACTCCCCATGCCCTTCTTTGCGTGAGAGCCAAACCCCAAGTGCCCCTCCATTCTAAAACCTTAGGGTTTAAGAATCCAGGGTTTTGGGCCCCAGGCCTTGCCTCATGCTTCGCATGGAAGTGCGCACGCCCTTCCTCTCCGGCGATGAGAGAGAGAAATATCTCCGCTATTGATATCAGGAACACGGGTCAGGCCCAGGGGCAGGTGGGAGGGAAGCACAGGCAGTAAAGACAGATGCTTTGGCATGGAGGCATTGCAGGCAGGGTTTAGGGTTTCGCCCTCATGCGGGCCTGGTTCCGAAGTTCCCAGGCTGATCCCGGTTCGCACCGGCGGCAATAACATCTGCACAAATGCGTGTATGTGTGCGCCTGCGGACGCGTGGACGCGCACGCGCTCGCGTATACGTGAGGGGGAGGAGGGGAGGAATGCCACCTCCATTTGTGCTCTCCAGAAGCACTGGGTCCCTTTCCAAATCTTCAAATACGGCTTGTATCAAGGTCAAGCAATAGTATACACTAGTGTATATAAATATATTATTATACATATATATACCTCTATAATATATGTAGCATCAAAACCCGCGACCTTCAAGTTGAGTAAGGCCGGCAAAGCCAGGCATCGAGATTTGAAAGGGCTGATCGGCCGGTCATCTAACTGGCTAATCCGGGCAGTCAGAAGTCAGAATACAAGCACGTGTGGGGCACCCACCAGGAGGACGTGCTTGCCCCGCACGTCGACCTTCATGCCGGTGGACGACAGCTGTACGGAGCCGCTGGTCTCCGTGGCCCCATGGGCGTACGACTGCGCGCGGATGAGGTCGATCTCCACCGGCACCGAGATTGTGCGGACCAGATCCGCCAGGAACATGAAAGCTCCGGTCGCCACCTGTCGCGGGGCACGTGGCGTGGCAAAAGAAGCTGGCCAGTGTCACGGTGGGTTCACCAGCAATCTGCTTCTTTTGGATCCTCAAGGCTCTGGGCGGCGGCAGCAGCAGCTGTAGCAGCAGCAAGCAGCAGGGACGGCAGCAGCGGCGGCAGCAGCGGCAGCTGGCTGCCTGTCCCTGAAGCATCTACCTCAAGCACTGCCAGGGTCGTTCTGCAGATTGGTCGGTAACGTAGGGAGCAGAGCCTTGCCATGCAAAAGACTAAGGCCCGTCTGCTGACCATCAAACCTTTTAGCTGACAGGCAAGAGGACGCCTTTCACTGGAGTAGCTGCGTAGGCACAAGAACGTCATACGCTCTATTGCAACGATTGTTAGTGTTGCGTCATGGACAAGCTCTCATGGGAGCTTGAGAGGCCCTTGAATGCGTGCAAGACATCTTCTCTCTGGGTGCCTGAGTGGAATAGAATGTGAACGCACCCCAATTGCCACCAATGGAAGGCCTTTGAAGTGCTTCGAGATTTCGTCTCCCAGCTCTCTGGTTCGCTTCCTAATATCTACTTCGGTAAATAAGACTTCGGCTATATCCGCATCTTCCTGAAAGACAAGACCGGAGGATCCCATTCTTAAGACCCCTCAGGAGATCAGTAAGTCGTCCCAGCTATTTTTGCAACCTCAAGTGTGACACAAACTGCTACCATCTGATCAAACAAACAGACGGACTCCTCTCCTTCCGTCCAGCATCGCTTGCGTCCGACGGACTCGCTGAGTGAGAGCTCTTGTGCCGCAGGTGACAAAAGTGGACAAGAGTAAGAATAGACGAGTATTGAAACAGGTGCGGCCAAAGAGTGGGCAAGAATGGGCAAGAATAAGCTGAAGGAACAGTGTGCTCTGGATCTGCAAGGAAGGGCCTCGAAAAAGGTGGTCCAACTCCCCAAAGAGCGCCCCAGAGCTCCAGAGCCTGTCCAGAGCACTTCGCACTTCAGCTTTTAGAGTGCTGCAGAGCATTTCTGAGAGTAATTTTCAACTTCGCGTTTGATGGCCAAATTTGGCCAAATTAGCTGCTCCGAACCTGCTCCAGACAATTATAGAAACCGGATTATTATTGTATCGTGCCTTTTTCTTAGTAATATAAACGCGTCAATTTTCGAATTTTGAATCTTCATCCTGAGTCCAGCCCGAGGAGTCGGGACAACGCTGTCCAACGCCCTCTCGTCCCACGTCAGAAAAGTTGTTTGCGTTTGACTTCAGGCAGGCGCGGAACTACGCTCTGCAGTTCAGGTCATGGTTCGGGCTTCGAATTCGTTGGATAGCTAACTCAAGCTTATGTAGCTAATGTACGCAAGTTTCTGCGAATGAAGGGATGCTGAAATTCGCGCTCTTCTGAAGCTGTTACTCACTGGAACAACTGCCGTAAGAAGAACTAGCATTCGGTGGAAGCTAATATAACTGCTTTCGATTCTTTCTTATTTTAGACAGCTCGTCGTCACCGTGTACGTACAATATTGTATTTTATTTTATTTTAAAAGATCTCTAAAGTTCATCCTCGCGTTTCTCTTGTCCACTTGGTGTCTGGGCCTCACCAGTATTTGTCTTCTGAAACTGTCCAGTTTGGTCATGCTAGTAGAGCTTCAGAGCAGCCTACAGAGCTGGTCCTTCTTATCTCATTAAGACGGAAGGATGGCGCTTGTTTTGCGCCAAAAGCAGATAGGTATATTTGCGACAGTGACTGGATAAGCTTATGGAAACTGTTAATACAATATATGAGCCACAAAAACAGCCACGTTGTGGAGCATCTGCAGATTCCGAACTGCTCTTGTGTCACAGTGTGTGTTCTTTTTTAACCGTCAATTTGATCCAACAAAAACGAGAAAGAGAGTGTCTGCTAGTCATTACTCTGAGAAACATTGCCATGTCCTTGCTGGTAACAGGCAGGACCTGATTTTTTTCCAGTCAAACTCTTTCACTGCTACGTACTCCCTTTCCTGCCCTCTGTTGACTAAGGGTGTATCTTTCATTCATTTGTGCAGATGCCGTGGTGCGCATGCTGAACCTGAATGTCCCTGTTGCAAGCGGGGGAACAGCAGATGAGGAGGTCTACAAAGTCCTTCTCCTTGACAAGTTTAGCAGAGACCTCATTTCTCCCCTCCTCCGAGTGAACGAGCTGAGGAAGCATGGCGTCACGTTGTACCTCATGGTCGACTCTGACAGGCAGAACATTCCGGATGTACCGGCGGTGTACTTTGTCCAGCCAACTCCCGCCAACATCCAGCGAATCACACTGGACGCCTCTAGAGGGGTGTACGACAAGTTCCACCTCAACTTCACCTCCTCCCTCCCCAGGCCGCTCCTCGAGGAGCTTGCAGCAGGGGTTTTGAAGGCAGACGCGATGAGCAGGATAGCCAAGGTGTATGACCAGTACACAGAATTCATCAGCCTGGGGACAGGGATCTTCTCTCTGGCCCAGCCGAAGGCCTACCTCAATCTGAACGACCCCAAGGTCCAGGACAAGGACATTGAAGCCGCCATAGAGGGGATCGTCAGTGGCCTCTTCTGCGTTCTGGCCACCATGGGGGTGGTGCCTATCATCAGGTGTTCAAAGAACGGGCCTGCGGAGATGGTGGCCAGGCAGCTGGATGAGAGAATACGGGCTCACCTCGTGTCCCAGAACAACCTCTTCAAGGAGGCGGGGGGGCACCTCGGGAGCATGTACCAGCGCCCGCTGCTGTGCATCTTCGACAGGAACTTCGAGCTCGCCGTCGGCATCCAGCACTCCTTCAGCTACCGGCCCCTCGTGCACGACGTGCTCGGCATGCGCCTCAACAAGGTCGTCGTGCATCAGTCGGCCTCCTCTGCCGCGCAGTCGGCGATGAGGGGGAAGCCCCCCCAGACGGTGCACGAGCTCGACGAGTCCGACGCCTTCTGGGCGGCGCACTGCTCCTCGCCATTCCCCAAGGCCGCGGAGGAGGTCGACCTGGCGCTCAAGAAGTGGAAGCAGGACAAGGAGGAGGTCAGCAAGCAGCCCGGGGTCGACTTCGACGACGAGGACCTGGCGCAGAACACGAAGCATCTGACGGCGGCCATGAGCGCGGTCCCCGAGATGCTCGAGCGCAAGGCCATGATCGACAAGCACGTCACGCTGGGGGGGGCCCTCCTGGAAGACATCAAGGCGCGGGCCATCGACGCGTTCTACTCCTTGGAAGAAGACCTGCTGACACGCGGGAGCGTAGACAAGGCGGCCATGCTCAACCTGCTCAGGACCCGGGGGAACAACGAGGACAAGGTGCGCCTGGCGATTGTCTACCTGTTGGCGTCAGAGAGCACCCCCTCTGCGGACCTCGAGGCTGTCGAGGCGGCCCTGAAGGAGGCGGAGTGCGACACCTCAGCGTTGGAATACATCAAGCGCATCAGGCGGCTCAACCTGAACCTTGCGTCGGCGACGCACCAGGGGAGCAAGGACGACCTCCTGGACTGGGCGGGGAAGCTCTACGGGCAGGGCATCAGCCGGGTGACAGCTGGCGTAAAGAACCTCCTGTCGGCCGGCCGCCAGCTGGCGGTAACGAGGGCCGTGGAGGCGCTGATGGAGGCGAAGCCTGTGCCGGAGTTCGACTCGTACCTCACGCTCGACCCGAGGGCCTCTAAGGCGTCGGCAGCGGCGCCGAGAGGACCCTACAAGGATGCAATCGTGTTCACCATCGGGGGCGGGAACTATCTCGAGTACGGCAGCCTGGTGGAGTATGCTCAGCGGCAGCAGCCCCCCAAGAACATCATCTACGGCTCAACAGACATCTTGTCGCCGAAAGAGTTTCTCAGTCAGCTTGGCGATCTGGGAAGGAAGATGGCTGAGAGCAGCAGCTCGGCTTCGTAGTGAGAGTAAGGTAGGTGTATATTGGTGTCCTTGCGAACTCGGGAGAAGATAGGCAACGGGGCACTATATGAGCACATTCCTGCACATATCTGTAGAGTAGATGCTTCTGCCTTGCAAGCTGATTGTAATCTCGTGCCGGTCTCTGCCCAGAGATAGTAAATAAACTCGAGGCGCTATCCATCATCACAAGGCGTCAGACCAAACTCTAGGCTCCTTAGATTTGCCATGAATACTTGTGAGTCGTCCCCAAATCATATGTGAAAAACAAGCCTGCCGGCTACTTGCAGTCTCTCTGATTGTTTCTGAAACTCCAGGTATAGGCCCAGAAACGGCTGCAAAACTCCCAATGCTTTCACTACTACGGTGTTAGCAGCAAAGCTTGATCGACTAAACTGGACGATAGAGCGGGCCATTTATGGAGTGCATGCAATGTTGTAATAATAACATTCCTTTCAACTGGTAGCCTCGTGTACAGTTTGGGGTGTGCGTGCAAGTTGCAACCATACTGTTGGATTGTAAGCAAGCTATCTTAAAACTGCAGCAATAATGCACAGGCGAAGCGGCCGACGTTTGTAGTCTTAAATAAATAAGCTTGAAAGTGATATCATGTCTCGAAAGAACAGAGCTTCAGGCATTCTACTGCATACATTTACTGTCTCTTGTCGTGCTCACGGCCGAGAACTCTATGCACCAGTCCACCACTTACTACGACTGGCAACATAAGAAGTAAATCTGTACAAAGTCTTAGTCACATGTCGCTCGAGTGCTTATGAAGCTGTCCAAAGACCCAGTCCCGGTCGTCACGAGGGTGCCACTGAGCCTCAAGGGGACTGGGGGTTGAAATGGGGAGCACCCCCAGGACCAGAGCGCTGCAATGGCTACGCTCCCCGACACATGCAACAACTCTAAACGGGGCACATGCGCCGCCGGCACTATCGGAACTCATGCTACATTGAATACATTGGGGGTGGTCCCATGGGCCATACTAATCTACTACTGTACATAGCGAGCGCAGTCTCGCAGCCCCTGAGCACCAAAGCCTTGTACTCCAGAAAGGACGAGCGCACGCTTCTTAGCTCGACGACTTGCTAGCCCTAGGGCAGACGGAAGGACAGGCGGAGCACAGGCGAAACAGGTGCAGACACGGAGGCAGGAGACAAAGCAGTTGCCAGCAGCGTCTCTCGTCCCTTCCTAGAGGATTGTCTCCACCTCCAAGCTGCATCCTACCGGAGCTCCTTTTGTTCTCTTCTCCTGCACTCCCGCACTTTATGCAGAAAAGGTATTGCGCGGGAGGGAAAGGGAAAAAAGAGAGGGGTGGTCTCTCCGGAGAGCCGAGCAACCCCACTTTCTCCTCTTGGCAATTCCCTAGGACCAGTCACCGTCGTCAATCGGTCCCGGCCTCCATCGGTCAAATCTACTCCAACCTGGTCGTGCCCTCGACATCAACCGGGGCCGTTACTGTGTCTCAGTCCCGGCCCTCCGCCCGCCCGCCCGCCCGCCCNCCCATCCCGCCCGCCATCAACAAGCCCCGGGAATTCTATCGCAATCCGCAATCAGCAATTAGCAACCGGCCCCTGGTTAAGCAACCAGTCCCGGCCTCTGCCCAACCCACCGCAGCAAGCAGCGAGCGCTGTGAGCAGTCAGTCAATCGCGGCCGCCGTCGAGCGCCTCCTTGGCTAGGAGGAGCGAGGCGAGGCCGACGACGACGAGCGTCACGCCGAGCACGTTGGCCTGCGAGAAGACATAGCGCGCAGAGCGCAGCGAGATGTCACGCGCCAGCTGCTTGCCGTCGCCCACGATGCTGCGCGTCTCCTCGTGCCGCCAAGTCCTCAGCATGTGGTCTGTGCGCCGCCACGCGTGCACCCGCCCGCCCGCACACCCGCACCGGCCCCGGCCCCCAACCCCGCCCCCGCCGCCATTACCACCGCCACGCATATGCACGGATGGCACCCACATGCATCATGGATGAGGCGACAGTTGCAGGGCATCAATCACATGGCATATGGCGCGTGTTGTTGAAGTCAGGAACCTAGGACCCTACACTCCTAGGCTCCTAGGCTCTTAGGCCCCTAGGCCCCTAGGCTCCTAGGCTTCTAGGCTCTCAGGTATCAGTTGTGAGTGGGACGGGGGACTGGGGCAAAGTCGTGGGGCGGGGGACATGGGCGAGCTCATAGGACACCACTCAACTCCGATGCCATTTTTTAACTCAAAAGAGTACAAATTTACCCCTAACTGTTTACCCCCAGCTAACCAAAAGACTGTAGCACACCGCTTCCGGGGAGCCGTTAGCCCTGAGACGGAGCCCCAAATTGTCATCCCCTCCCCCACTCTCACCGTCCGCAGCCCCTCCCCGGCTGCGACGAGCGAGAAGCTCCTCGGCCCACTCGTCCCCCTCGTCCCACTTGTCCCCCTCGTCCCACTCGTCCCATTCGATCCGAAGTATGTATAAGGCTCCTGAGGCCCCAGGGTCCTGTGTTTGGAAGTCAATAGGTTCTTAGATCCAGGGAGGGTGGGGGGCGGGAGTCGGGGTCCTTCTGTACATTCACGAGCCTTCGTACTGATGCCAGGCTCTGGATTGAGTCCTGCGTGAGAAGGGTGTTGCATTTAGCGCTTGGTCAAAGCCCCCCCACCGGTGCCTGATCGATTCCATGCCTGCAGTATCGTCACGATCTGAGCATGGCAAGGTTTTTTGGCTTGGCCGTGAACTTCCGTCGTCCTTTTATTTTCAGTCGAAGTATAAGTTGCAACGCGCTCCCACATGTTTGTGAAATCGGTCAGCATGCAGGTCTTGTGACTGTACGATGTCAAACCACATAGGTTAAAAACATTGATGAAGCTGAGCTGGAGTTCCTGAGCTGAGGTCAGTCCAAAGAGCATACTTGTTGACGTAGGGCGGGATGACTGAATCAACCCCGTCACTAGCTGCAGAGCAAATTGCCCTTCTGCACCTGATTGTTCACTTGTGCATGCTGGCCAAGACTCTAGCCTCACTTTCCAGGAAGTAGTGAGGCTTCATAAGACAGCTAACTGGACAAAGTAAGTGCCTGAGAAAACACGATCCCCAAGAACAGCCTCGCAGATCATCAACTGAAACGATTAAGATTGAGCCAGCATGGTCGAGTTTGGTCGAGTTAATAAAGAAATCATTTTTCCGAGTATCAAAATGCAAGCTAAATATGAGGTCCTCTGTCCTAGAAGGCCTTAACCAGTCCAAGAATAGCCTGGAAGTAGCTAAGATAGGGTGGAAGTATCTAGCACTCTGGGAACAACTAGTGTAGTATTTTGTTAACAAATGGAAATGAAAATGCACAACCAAATTGGATCTTAAGAACTCCAGGCTCACTGCTTTCAGGTGCACTCCTGCTACGTAGCTCATCCTAGCCATTTCAATTCGTGGAAAGGGCGTGCTCAAAATGCCGGACGCGCCTAGCCTTTCGCGTTCATGTCTCGCCCACACTCGAGAATGCAGCGCACACAATTGCCCTTCTAGTGCTATGCAACCAGGAACTTGATTGCAAATTACGACGTCATGACCTGTGCACCCCAACCCTCCCCGCACCTACTCCCCTTCCTGCTCGCAAAATGACGCCGCAGAAACAGAGATGCGGGGTCATAGAATCGGAGCCCACTCGCCCGCCTCATCCCATCCCACGCTAGCTTGCAGCCAGGCCTCTCAATGGCAACCATTCCACGCACGGGGCTCAGCCCTCCTTCCTCTTTCTGCATGCGTCCGAGGTGTCACAACATCATCCGCGAGCATCGCGGTGCCACCTGGCAGGTGCTGCTGCGAGCAGAGGAGGCGCCACCTCGCCTATGTGATCGACTCTATCAAGTCCTCCAGGGGCGCTAGCTCCTTGTGATCGACCAGACTGAACTCCTGCAAGCGCCAACAATAGCACCAGCTCCATCCCAGCGTCAGGGGCAGAAGAAGCACTCAGGGAAACAGAGTACCAAAGGAAAACGGAGCTGGTAAGGCACAAGCAAGCGGGCTGCGGACCTGCGTCAGGGAAAGAAGAAGTAGTCAGAGGGAAACAGAGTGCCGAAGGAAGAGAGAGCTGGCGAGGCACGAGCGAGCGGGCCGCGGACCTGCGTGTAGAGGATGAAGTGCTTGAAGCAGGTGTTGAGGTGCGCCTCCTCCTTGAGCGCCACAATCTTCTGGAAGTGCGAGTGGTAGATGTGCGCGTACACGCGGAAGAGGCGCTTGAAGATCGTCTTCACCACCTTCTCAAAGTTGCTCGGAAACGACGAGCCTGCGCACGGCAGGGGGAGGCGGGCGCTCACGGAAGCGTGAAAGAGCGGCGGCAGAACGGCGCCGAAGAGAGAAGAGATGAGAGGCGAGAGGCGAGCGGCGAGGAGCCGAGAAAGTTGCTCAAAAGCAACGAGACTGCAAACCAGGAAGAAAGAATCTTGCAAGGGTGAGGAGCAGCGACAGCACGGCCCAGGAGACGGGAGCCGAGAGTTGAGCAGCAAGATCAAGAGAGCGGCACCGGCAGTGCGCTGCCGACGAGGGACGAGAGTCAAGCAGCAGCAGAAGCAATGAATGTGTCAGCCGCGACGCTCCAGGGAGGCACAGCCAACAGCCAGCACCCTCCTCCGGGCCACAGGTGCGCAGCTACCCCAGGAGAAAACGAGTGCGACACGATACAGACGCCGGGAATGCTAGAGGCGGGCCCTGCGGCAGCAGCTAGTTCTGCAACCTTGACTGCCCGGGAAAAATACAATTCGCCCCACCGACGGATAAGGCTGTCAATGAGAACATCCTCCCCCCCC
>WELA01003361.1:129548-140601 GCA_009602735.1 Mesotaenium endlicherianum
CCCATCCCCTCCTCCCGTCCTCTCCTTTGTGCGCGTGCACATACTCGGCAAGCCCTCGTGCCCTTTCTGCGCTCTCCCCATCCAGAACGAGAGTGCTCACCCCCCATCAACGCGCGTGCACGCGGGCGGGCGGCGGGCGGGCGGGCGGGCGGCGGGTGTTTGCACTCGGGCGGGCGGCAGTCCCTTCACAGCGTGCAGGTATCACAGCCTGGTGATTGACAAGGCCACCTTCCCGGAGGGCGAGCTGGAGGTCACCGCGTGGACCGAGGACGGCCTGGTGATGGGCGTGCGGCACCGGCGCTTCCGCTACGTCGAGGTCGCCGCTCTACTCCGTCTCCTTCTTTCTCTCGGCCTGCTCGCTCGCCCGCCCACTCCCTCCCTCCTCCTCTCGTCTCTTCCTCGTCTCCTGTTCCCTTTCCTCCTCTCCTCTTCTTTTCTTTCCCTGTTCTCCTTCTCTCCTTTCCTCCTCCTCTCCTTCTCCTCTCCTTTTTACCTCCTCCTCTCCTCTCCTTCTCCTCTCCTCAACTCTCCTTGTCTCATCTCTCCTTTCCTCTCCTCTCCTCTTCTTGCCTCTATCCTCCTCTTTCACTTCTATCCTCTCCTCTCCTCTCCCCTCCTCTTCTCTCCTCTCTTCTCTCCCCGTCTCCTCTCCTCTCCTTCTGCTGTCTGTTTTCCTCTCTTGCCCCTTATCCCTACTCCTAGTGAACTGCGGGCCACGCTCCTATCTATCCTGTAGATTCCGTTTTCACGTCCGTCTTTACTTCATGTGCACCGTCCCCTTCTCTTCTCGTATGTTCCGTCTCTCGCTTAAGCCTGTGTGCTCTTTCTTCTCCAAATTTGAGTGCACCCCACTCATTCTTCTCATTCTCCCCCCCTTTTGAGTGCACCCACCCACTTCTGCTGTTTCTTGTTGTCAATTTTAGATGCTCACGCCCTCCTCCGCCCTTCTTTTCTCGGCTATCACATGTGTGTGCCTGCGTGCTCGCCCTGACCCTTGGATGCACGCTCATCGGCTCTTGCCCCTGGCCTCCTGTCGTCTTCGTCGACTGATGTTTGTCTTTCATCCTGTCTCTTACTAATGCCTTCGCACTTGTTCTGACCCTTGGGCACGCATGCACTGTCAAATGCTCCCCTGTCATGATGTCCGTTGTCAGAGCCGACGGTTTGACGTGTGATGCCAGTGAATGCCCGGACCTATCTTTGGATTCACCTTCGGCCCTCTTCTGTTCCTCGCACCGGCTCACGCGTTCCAGGGAGAGACTAGATCCTCCTCAGAGCCTTGTAAAAACTCAATATGATACGCTCCGTCGCAGCGCTGCCCGGTTAAATGTTGGGCACGTTCGTTCCTTCCATTTTTGCAAAGGGGTGGAACACCGCAAGAGATTCCCGCTTGTGCCATGTGGCAAGCCCTCCTCCATCACAGTCACTTGGGCGTGAGGGCTAAACAGCAGCAAGCCGCAAGTGACATGTGGCAACTTGCTACCAGCCCACAACGGTCCATTTATCCGGGCACCATGTGGCGTTCCGCTCTTCTGTGCTCATATCATGGACGTCGGATCACAGCTCCTCCTCTCAGGAAGTCTTCTCCTCTTCTTCTTTTCTCCTTTTCTGTGCTCCCCCCTTTTCTCGTGACTCCGTGTGGGCGTCCTTTGCGGAGGTATGTATTGCGTCTTTTTATTCCCCAATCAGTCGAGAGTTGTGGGCATAGAGTCTATGAGGACTTGCTAGCCTAACGCAATGCGGCAGCCTTGCTCTCTTGTTGGTTTAGCAGGGGGTGCAATTTCATCCAGAGAGCATCATCACTCAGAGCGGCATGAATATAGTGGAGAACTTTGTGAAAGGCCTCGAGAGGCGTGAGCAGGAGGAGGCTGCAAGCAGGGTAGGGTGACAGTAGCCCAGGGTGACAGCTACTAAAAAGTTGTCCCTTATTGTGATTATCCTGTCGGATTTCTTCAGTCATATTCATCCGAGATACACGAAATTATATCTGCTATGGTCAGTACTCGAGCTTACAGATCGTGCAACATGTCCAGGTGAGGTGCTGCTAGGCGTGGAGTGCTCGGTGCTTGACAGCAGAGCTGATTGCAGACAGGTGCCTCAGTGTGTGTCACTATCACATCAGATAGCCACATCAGCAACCTGTACTGAATGCCAATGAGGTTGCACATCAGTAACATGTCTGTGGCTTTCTCATTATGCTCCTAATATAAATGCGTAAACTTAGCCAGGTACTTCCGTTGCAATGACTTAGTGTGTTCTCGAGTCTCCACATTTCAGGTGCAGCTTAGGTACAGAATCGAACACTGACTGCAAATCCACTTCTCTTTTAAGTTTCTTAGCAAAGATCCTGAAGCAAAGCCACACAGATTATGCAGGTTCACATATAGTACAACTTCCCGTAAGGAGTGTATTGCAGGATTACCGGCTCCACCAGATGATGGATTGCAATAATATATTAATCAGCCGAGAAAGTAGACAAACTTCAGCGAATGCTGGCGGAACACCACTAGTTTGCTAACATGATGCCACTTATTCGATATGCTATGGAGCTGCCCACTTTCAACTCCCAACTCGCGCCATCTCTTCTTTACAAGAGCTTCGCAGGAAGCAGAAACTCCAGGAACGAAAACTTTTGACTGGCTTCCCCAACCTAAGTGAGAGCCATAACACGCCCGCTCTTGTCACTTCCGTAAGTAACATGCTTTACGCGACACACGCGTTGACATACCCCACCCCTTACATAGCTTCCAGATGGCACATATACTGGATGTGACATATTGACCTATGGATTAGTATAACTTTAGCCCTAAAATATTTGCATGTTCTAAATATTTGCAAAAGTGCCTACTCATGGTTGCAATATAGCAGCCAAGAGATCTTTTCTGAAAGACATATATGGAGCGAGCTTGCAAAACAAGAAAACTGCTGAGCCTGAGAGGGCAAGGAGTGGCCATGGAATAACCTTGAATCTTGTCAACCTCTCCAAATAAACTGTAGTGCCATGAGCAGCAGACGATATTGCCTGCCTTCATATCAGACACTCTCCACCATACATCCTGTGAAGCCAGCCAACCCCCCGCCCGCCCCCCCCCNCTCCTCTCCCACCCCTATTCACCAACTCCGGAAGTCCCCAAATCTATAACCTCTATGGAGCCACATCTCTTGGCGAATGCTCTGGTCTCGATCGCACAGGCCTCGAAAGCTGCTCGTCTGCGACTGTGTCGTCGCGAGAGTATGTCGAATATGCATCTTCAAAATCATATCTCTGCTCAAATTGTCCACCCGCCTTCAGCTCTTGCTCGTCTTCAGACGGCCAGGATTGCACATCACTCATACCTGTCTTCTGGCAGACAGCCACAATAACCAGCAAAAGACCCATTGCTACAGGAACCACGCATAGGGCTGTGATAACTATAATCTCAATCACCGAAACGTCCTTCATGTTGACTGAATGTTGTTAAGCGTGTAAACGTGTCGCAGAAATCGCCTGCAAACTCCTGCAAAGACATGCATGTAAAGAGCGGGTCAGCTACTGCCACTGCCTGCTAGACGACCCTAGATATGCAGCAACACAAAGCACATGACAAGATTATTCTTGCAGGATAGTCATGCATGTCAACCAGCAAGCCCGTCTGGTATATGCCTACTCCCCAAATGCGACCTGCCACATACTTCGGTATGTACGCTAACTCTACGGCCATGACAAGTAGCATAGAACAACTTGACATGAGAGCAAACAAAATTGAAGAACTGCGTTTAGGTGAACCTGCCTAACCTCAAATGCAATACTCTACCCAGGTGCACCCGGCCTTTCTGTGTTGATTGGACAAGAAAATCAAAAGCGACCACGGAAGCGAGAGCAAGCAGATGCCAATGGAAAGAACACACGACCCGTTACAACAACATGCAAATGATGATGCACAAGCAAGTATGCCCTTCCCAGCTAATGTCAAGAACACCCAAGCCATGACCAACAAGAACGAACACATATCGCCTCCCAAAAGCAGGATGATGCAAATACAAGAGTTGAATAGACGAAAGAAAGTAATTAGGGTTCATATCTGACACGGCATCAAGCAACTTCGAATGACTGCATCGATGCAGCGACATTTTTACGCCTACTACTCAGATTTGTAGTGACGAGGATGTACCTAAATGCAGAAGGCAGCGTCCACAATGTCTCAACTCCAAACTGGTGCCTTTTGCAAACAACGCACTAACATCTCACGGAGGCAGTTCCAAAAGAGTGTTCAAGCATCAACAGAAACGAGTGATAGTCCCCCGATGAAGTGCAGAAGAAAGCCAAAGCAATGCCCGGAAGTGGTGCAGAAAGAAAGAGTGCAAAGAGGAGACGAGTGAAAAGTGGACCGGGGAAATTTACAATTAGGTGTTGTGGTGAGCTTGAGGTTACGGCTTTGGAGATCGATGCAGATTTTCCAGAAGCAACAGCTCGCAAGAGAACTAACTGATGGGCGAGTGATGGGATGGGGTCAATTTGGTGAGTCGCGACTGGGGACAGGTTGACCGCGATCGATGGCTTTGGCCCACTCTGCCCACACTGGCCCCAAGCTGGGGGCCCAAGTGGGCCGGAGCAACATGCAAGCGAGATGTATACCACAGTTTGGAACAGAGTAAACGGTCTTATGATGGGACCGCATCTGGGCGGTAATTGTGAGCATGAGTTGGTTGGTCACTACAAAGACCGACTGCAAAATCGGACCAATCGGGTCCAGAGACAGCGCGGGCCAGATGTATAACGAACGTATCATCAGAATTGACATAGAAGACGCCAAAATAGGAGGAGGTTGCAACAATCAAGTGCTGGTAAAGTGTCGAGAGCTAACAGTACTTGTACCCTCGGAGAGCCTGTTGGAGCCAATTATGGCGAATAATTTTGGCATCAGTTTCTTAAATCAATCAGATTCTGATTGACGCACGGCGACCAAAATGGATGACTCTGACAGCCTTCGGTGTCGGACAGAATCGTTCCACGCCGCTCCATCCCCGCATGTAGGCTGTTAACGACTGTTAATGACTGTTTATGACAGGTCATGATGGTTGCTGCCGTGCGGTGTACTGATCCAAAAGAGTGCCATGCATAATGTACAGTCTTTCGTGAGGGTTCCTCGCATGTGGCGCAAACCGCTTTAAATGGCTTAGGCCCAGTTTACAGTGGCCACAGGCACTCAATTGATCAACGCGAATTGCGAAATTGAAAATTACGAGATCGAAGCGACGAAGACAAAGGTAGACGACCAAGTTTTAAACAGCTAAACAAAAAAGCGTTTACAGTGCACAGGCACAAATTGATTGAGGGAAATGGTAAAATCCCCTCCACATAATGTCGCGCTTCGTCTCCGCGTAATTTCCGGGCTCGGTCAGACCTCACAAATCATATTTTAACATCGTGCATCGTGCATCTTGCTCTTAAAAAATGACCTTTGGGTGCCGAAACCTCACATCCTCAAGACGAATGTTAAGTGTAGAAACTTGGAGAACGCTTTATTTTTTTCTCTACTCCTTGTCGTCCCAAAATCGTTGCTAAAAAAGTAAAGTACACCACGAGTACATCCTTCTTTGCATCCCCTGCCTAATACCGACAGTCCTTGTCGATCGAGTGATCGTTGAGGAGAGGTCATTCGAGGGGTCGAACACATCTCAGATTCTCAAACCTGCTCGAGAGCAGGTTTGAAAATCCGAGTTTGATTGATTGAAACCACGAAGTTCAATCAATTTTTTTTACCAACTTCAATCAATCACGTCGCGCCTAAAGACCACTGTAAACAGCACTTTCATTGCGCTCAAATTGAAAATGTACCTGCAGGTAACGGTTCGTACCTTTCAATCAATTAAGTCGCTATCGATTTGCCCACTGTAAATTGGGCCTTAAACGTCTCATGGTCATGCAGGAGACTAGTAGTATCTAGAAATTATACTTCAAGGAGCGCCTCACTTTTCGGATGAATAAGGTCCCGAGAGACCTGCCATTTATGTTCTTAATTGAATGTGGAGGTATCCTCTTAGACAAGTTCTAGAAAGAGGAACAGGGAGTTCAGAACAAATATGAACATGAAGAACTTTATATATGAGCGATTTTGCTTAATGTTGAAATCAACCAGGCCTGTTTCTCAAAGTTTTTCACAATATGTCATGTTCACATTGTTCTTACAGATTCATGTTTTTCTATCCAAGCTTGAAAACACACCCCCGGCAACGATGTTGCCCGCCGTAAACCGGGCTAAATGGGCGTTAAGACAAGCCAAATGGTCGATAATTTTAGGATAGTGGTGGTTCCACCAAAATGTTCTTTCTTCTGAGCAGAATACATAAATGAGTGACAATCATATATGTTTACGTCTCCTTCACGTGATATGCAATTATGCATGACGTACATGTTAAGTTTCAAATCACAAGAGTATTTCAAATAAAAGTGGCACTAATGCAATGGATACAGTAAGTTTCAAGAGGTTAATATGCATAAGTGATGTAGAGTGTTGCTAACAGGCTATATCTTTCTTGTTTAACACCTTCCTGACTTTTTCCAAGCTGGACAAGTATATGTTGGATTGTTCTTTAGCTTCAAGAATAAAATGCACCACCTTGAAAATGTACAGGCCACGTAACGGCCCGCTTTGATCCATTTGAAAAGCAATAGGATCCAAACCCATATGACTTAGATAGGAAAAAAAAAGTGGACCCCCTGTGTGGCTCCTATGGGCCAAGTCCCACATAGGACAGCATTCTACAGAGTAGTAGTATATGGCTGAAAAAATTGCACATGAAGTATTGAAACATCAACTTTTTTTCTTTATTTGAGAATTGTTGACGAACTCTGACAATGTGATGTGTATTGATGCCGGAAGTCAACTTTGCTTACAGTCTGTTTGACGTACTAACAGTTATTAGATGAGCAATATTTGATGCGTACAACATACTAGGACCATGAAATTATTATATTACATATGTTTGCAGTTGACGGAGCACCGGTAATATGTTTCAAGCCTTCAATCTTTCTATATAAGGTTGCCTTCTCAAATTTGGTAGGATTCATTGGCTTCCACAAACTTTCAACAGGAATATTATGTTTGCATTGCTCTCATGAGGAGTAATAATGACATTGAAAGTCAAAATACAGGGGATAAAGACGTTAAAGAGCCCTCACAACCTCGTTCACGGATGTGGGTGTTGGACTATTTTCCCTATATGAGTCATATTTAGAAATTTCATTGGTCCGTCATGACAAACGCGTGTGGTCGTAAACGTTGCATTGCATTTCATACTTGACCTCAAATAAACCTAAAAGGTTCTCAAAAGTCATTAAACATCTCAAGCTTTTTGGCAACAAACATTCATACTAATTGATATTTCGCACCAATCAGAATAACCACACAAGATGGAAGTTTTCATATGTTTTTCATTCACAATCATTGTTTAACCAATTTTACTAATTTGAATCGCCTTCTAATTTGATCCTTCAAGTTGCGCTTGCCCTTTGATTTAATACATAGTTTATACTTGCCTACTCCCCGCGTTCACCCCCACGCAAATATATATTGGCATGTCTATGGACTCTTGAAGCCTGTGGAGGACGCATTACGCCGTACAAAGTCAGTTTGATCAAATTTGGCCCCTCATGAAAGTTCGAAACGGCAGGCATTCGGCCTTCCTTGTTATGGAATATACTTGGTAACTCGATGCGCCCTCATGATGTTGGCATGAGCGACCTGGCAAGAATTTGCAATGCTTCTAGCTGGCAGCAATTGGGGTTCAAGAGCGGTCATGAGAGAGGGAGCTCATTGTCATAATGTGCATAACAAGAGCGTGAGCAATTGTGGGCCAATGTAGGATCTACAAGCTAGCAATTGTAACGTGTGTTGACAATCTAATTTTTTAAAATTTTGAGCGCAAAGTTGATTGATGCAATTGGCTGGTAATTAATATGAAGTCTACACTATCTAGCCAAAATGCTCATGTATGGCTCCTCTATTGATCACTAGAAACCAAACATCATAACGGCCAATCAGAGTGATAGAGAAGTCTCCTTTCCTTTAGTATGAAGGACAATAAAGCACAAGAAAATTGCCGTGGGCATAGTTGTATTAAGTCTTGACACTACAGCAAAAAGCACACTTGCAGCATTTTTGCAAATGAAGCACCTGAATACGCCTTGATTCACATGCATACAATCGAAGGGGTGGTTTTAACCTCTAACCATTTCTTTCATTGCTCGTCAAAATGATGTTTGATGAAGGTGTATTATTATTCCACTCCAAGCTCATGATGACCGGCTGAATCAAATTGCGCACATCCATAAGTCGTGGTGCCAACTCATTATAACTTTTGAAAGTACACTTTTTTGCTAAGTGAGTGAACTTTCAGGCAACTCGTGGAGGAAGCCCAAGACAAACTCAATATGTCCAGATGCAAATTCTACTACTATACACATAGACCTATCACCCTTCCGCGTCTGAAGCCTACTACCCTATCCCGAAGGATGAAGCCTACTACTCTATCCCGAAGGACCACCCAGCAAAAGTAACCCATTCATTCTACTCATCGTGGCGTCTAACCATGAAAGGCTCCAATGGGACAAGCCCGCAAGTGACAAGCCCGCAAGTAAGGCGATGCCTCAAAAGAATTAGCCTTCCAAGCGTTTCACAAATACCCTGACACCCTGAAAGCCTGCATGGAGCGACTAGTAGCTCCCTTGGATGTCGAGCTTGTCGAGCATCTTGCCGAGCACGTCTCGCAGAGTGTTGAGCGAGATGGGCTTGGTGATCATGCCCTCCATGCCGTGCTTGAGGCAGAGGTCCTTGGTGTGCTCGTCCGCGTTGGCCGTGAGGGCCACAATCACAGGCCGCCGGCTCTCCTCAATCTCCGCGTGCACCTTGTTGGCCACTGTGTATCCATCCATCTGGCGGTGGCGGGGCCGGCCACAGAGCACGAGGGGAGGGGACAAACAGGGCACGAGGCAAGGGGACGACAGAGCACGAGGAAATAAGAGAGCGTGAGAGGAAAGAGTACGGGGAAGTAGTGAAGGACATGGGGGTGGAAAAGACACGGGCGAAGAGACGACGTTATTGTCAATGTGACATTGACCGAGGCGCCACACAGCAGAGGCGCAGTGATGGCACGATACCCCCATATTGTGGTCAAAATCAAAGACGGTTTCTTTTTTGCAAGGAGTACCCCACTACTCCCCCCCGAGCCCCGTGTTCAAAAGCCTGGTCCCAGCGACGCGTCCCGAGCGGGCTTCATAAGTGCGCTCAAGGGACCAAAATTTCAGCTACCACACCATGCCAGCTTGCCTACCCTCAGCCCATCAGCAATGGTTGCTGTGTGCTTTGAGGGCGGGGAAAGGGGCATGTGACGAAACAAGCAGGTGATGAAACAAGCGCTACAGCCTCAGAAACATACGCAAACGCACGCGCATGCTCGCACTCTCCGTCTCTACCAGACAGTCAAGCGTCACAAGCAATCCCCCCCTACCCTTCCTCTCACCCACGCACCCACCCACCCACCCACCCAACACACGCACACTCACACAGAGAGAGAACACGAGAGAGAGAGAGAGTGTGTGTGTGTGTATGTGTGTTAGATCGACAGAGCACAAACAGACGCACGCACGCGCACACGCACGCACGCACCTCGGGCATCATGAGGTCCAGCAGCACCACGTTGTACTTCTCCTCGTTCTCGTCCTGCAGCAGGCGCAGGCACTCCTTGCCCGAGTCCACCACCTTGCAGGAGCACCCGATGCGATCCAGCAGCCGCTTCGTCACCAGCCGGTTCACCATGTTGTCGTCCACCACCATGATCTGCTTGCTCGCCGCCAACACCGGCACCCGCAACCGCACCGGCATCAGCATCGGCACCGGCACCGGCACCGGCACCGCTCCTCCCCCACAGAGAGCCAGAGGCAAAAACCCGAGGGGAAAACAACAAGGGGAAACAATGAGCGCACGAGAGAAGGAGAGGGGGACGGGGGACGAACGAGTGGGGAAAGAGAGACAGCGCATGGGAGACAGAGAGGGGGACGTCGACGACCGTCTTATCACTGTCAGCTGTTCGTTCAGCGTCTCCCCTCCTTGCCCCAAAGGCGAGCAGAACCAAGCGGGCAGGAAGGGAGCTCTGAGCGGAAGGAGAGCAAGAGCAGTGGAGAAGGGGAGGGGGGATTTGCCCACCATCGCAATCTGCTAGTAATGGCTCCTCGCAAGCCCTGAGGAAAGCGAGCGGGGGAAGAACGCGTGCATCAGAGAAGGAGAGGGGAAGGCCAGCAGTCACCACAATTTGATTGCTGTGGTCCTCCCCGCAGAAAGACAAGGGGGGAAAGAATGAGCCAAGCGGGGAGCGAGAGAAGCAAAGCAGGGCGAGGTGACGACAGCGATCCGCTCGCAGTGGGCGCGCTCAGGCCCTGCCATTTGCGATTTTCGCAGAGGAGTGGCTTGCTCATGCTTGCTCATGCTTGCTCGTGCTTGCTCATGCTTGCATGCACGAGCGCATGCTTGCTCATGCTTGCATGCACAAGCGCATGCTTGTACGCTCTTCAGTATTTTGTGCATGGGCCGATATGTAGGCTCTTGAGGCAGACCAATCACGTCCGCGACACGCACGCACGCACGCACGCACACACACACAGAGAGATACATGCATATACACGCGAGCAAGCGTGCACACACACACACACACACACACACACACACACACACACACACACACACATACGCGCGCGCACACACACACACGGGCACATCATGTATCCTACAATCACTTGAGAGGGAAGTGCGGCACGGTGGGAGTGGCAGGGAAGCGGGCAAGAGGGGCACAGTCGGACAAGAAAGGATGTGCGAGTCGACTGATAGGGTCGATCAAAGCCTGACGGTGGGTTTCAGCATACGCAGAGAGCACCAAAGTGGAGGACAGGGATGTGCGAGCGCACGCAGGGTTCGAGCGCACACGGAGAAGGAAGAAGTGGGGGGGCGGATGATTGTCTTCTGTTGGGTTCAACTTTCCGGTGGGTTTGAGCGCACGCGCAGAGGAAAGAAGTGTGGGG
>WELA01003361.1:145486-165105 GCA_009602735.1 Mesotaenium endlicherianum
GGGGGGGGGGGTGTCCATCTCCTCCGTCTGAGTGACCATCGGCAGGGATGCCAGAGGGATGTGGAGGAACGTTCTGAGGTTTTAGGTCAAAGCTCTGGGGGGAGAAAAGTAGGGTTCCAGGTGGGGGGGAAGAGCGTTCGGGGTTTCTGGAAGGCTTCCGAATGTATGTATCAGGTGTTTCGGGTTGGAGGAGGGAGCAATGAGGGCTGAAGCGCGCGGCGCTCTTGGGGTGCTGGCGCTGCTGGCGCTGCAGGTGCCCCGCCACCTCACTGTCCAGCTCCTCTGGCTGGGATGGGAGGATAGCCCCAAGGAAGGGGTGCCGGAGAGGGGGAAGAGGAGGTGCGCATTGAGCCCTTCGGGGGGAGCATGCCAGGCTCAGGTGGGGAGCGCCGTTTAGGGATCCGTGGGCAGGGGCGAATTTTGGCTAATAGGGGGGAGCGTTGCTCGAATGCTGCGGGAAGACGTAGGATTCCAGGAAGGAGCCTTTTTCGAGTTCTGGAAGGAGCACTTTCACTTCAAGGGGGTTGGGAGGGGGGGGGAACGAGGAGCAGCTTGCAGCAGACCGAACCTATTTGTTGCATGGCGGGAAAAATGACTGGAGGATGTACGATGGTGTGAGCGCGGGAGGGGGGGGACGCTGACGCGGCGCAGCTGGGCAGGTCACGTCCCACTCTCTGCCGGGCTGACTGCTTCAAGAAACCGTCTGCGTGCACCCGCTGCTGCTGCAGCAGAAGGGGGGCTCTGGGTCGTCTTAAGCCCCCCCTCCTCCCCCCCCCCCCCAGGCAGGCCGGCCGAATTGCATTGCCCAGGTGGCAGCAGGTGGCAACATCATGCTCCTGGACGATACTTCACGTCCCTCGGAAAATTCCGTCCCATGCACGAATTGTGCTCAAACGTGACATACTCGCGGAGAAAGGAAACGGAACGCAACGAGGCTGAGATAGGCTAGGAAGTGGGTGAAGGAGACGGGAGAAGGAAGACAGCAACTGGGGCGAGCCTAAACAAGCATGCTCTCGCAAGGGCAGACGCGCGGGAAGAGGGCGGGGGCGGGGCTGTGGGGAGAGCCGGGGCGGAGAGGACGAAGAGGGGCCTGNAGCAGCCAGAAGCCAGGGAGGAGCAGGTGCAGCGAATAGCCCCCGCACGCCCTCCCACACTCATCCTATCACAGCCGCCTCGGCAGTACCGGTCTGGTTTTTGGGGGGTGGCGGGGGGGGGGAGGGAGAGGAATGCATTAAGGGGGAGCAGTCACATCATCTGGATGCATGCGCATGCCTAACTTGCCGTGGCCCATCAAGATGCGCACCATCAAATTGTGGCCGAAAGGACAGGGCAGTTAGACGCGGTTGGCAACTGTGATTACAGAAACGGGCAGGCTGCAGCACGTGTGCAAGCACAGGAGATGAAGGCAGAAGGAGGGAGGGAGGGAGGGAGGGAGAGCAGGAGGGAGGGAGGGAGAGGAAAAAGGAGAGCAGAGGGGAGAGAAAGAAAGTGAGAGAGAGAGTGTCTCACCCCAGCATGCCCATGAAGGCGCCGAATTGGAGAAAGACCATCTTGTAGGGGAACACCTGCCCTCGTTCTCGTCGCAATGACACAACAACACAGCACACCAGAGCCCACAGAGCCCGCCCCCCCCCAAGTCAGCAAGAGCCGTCAGCGCCACCCCTTCACCGCCAGATGTGCTTCACTACGCTGCGCACCGTCTTGAGCCAAAGAGTGTGTGCCCGCTCAACGCTGACTCCCCCCCCCTCCACCCCCTAGCCGGCCAGAGCCATCAGCGCCGCCCGGTCGAAACTTCCCGAGGATGTGCACTCTACTGAGTCCGACGCCACTCGACGAGCCATGCCACTCGCATCCCTCCCTCCTTGAACTCACCGCACGCACGCCTCCTGACCACTCGCCACTCACTGAAGCTGGCGCTATTGGGCGTCGTTCGAAGAAACGCCCGCCCCCCCGCATCCCGCATGCTCTGACAGACAGGGGGGCTCGCGCGCGCACTAGCGCCAGCACCCAATGTGAGCACCCATCGGTAGTCCGTGCACCGCAAGCACGGCTGCACATGGCCACTCCACTCGGCCCGGCGCTCGTGCAGCTCTGTCAGCTCTGTCAGCTCTGCGGATGGACGCGTTTCGTGAACATGGAAGGGCGCAGATGAATGTTCACGCCGTCCCGACAGCGTCCTCCTCTCCAGCCAGAGTCAACTCCAGTCGCACAGCGCCCAGTCAGCACGATTCCGACCGCGTCCTTCCCTCGAGTCACAGACAACTCTACTCGCACAGCGCCCGGTCAGCACGATTCCGGCCGCATGCTTCCCTCTAGCCACAGTAACCCTAACCACACCCCTACGCCCGGCCAGCGCGGGCAGCCCTAGTAATTTAGGACTTCCCAACCGGGTCCGCGCAGACCTGAGATTCCGACTGCTAGCAAGCAGTAGAGGCTAAGCTTCTGATTCAGTTTGCCCACAACATCGGCTCAACTACTCAGCAGTAGCAATCGACCAGAATACGCCCCAAATGGGCAGAATGAGGGCGAGTAATGAAGGCGTTTGAACATGCCACAAGAGGCGGCCTTGGCCGTGAGCTTCTCAACTTTTTCTGTCCCTGACCCTCTCGCTCGGGAGGTGCGGAGCCAGCTCCCTCGGCCCGCATGCAATGCAACCCAGCACACACACCGCGCTCGTATCCAGCCCCCTCTTGGACGAACTTACACGTGATACTTACGTGTAAGTTTACTTGGATTAAATACTATAATGCAATGTAATGACTAAACCATCTGCCCTACAATCTGCCCTATGCAAGCAAAAACAGTTTAGAGGCCAAGCAGGTAACCGGGCAAGGCAGCCGGCCCACGTGCAGAGCCAGTCTTTGTTAACGTAACGGAACCATGCAAACTCAGTGTGCTTTTAGGGGAGGGGAAGGGGCACGGGGAGCGTTCGCACTCACAAGCGACTTCTTCAGAGCGTAGTAGAGCTGCAGGGGAATTGACAGGTAGGCGAGCATGATGAGCAAGTCGGCAAACATCTGCCACCTCACCACCCCGGTCTGCATGGCCCAGCCGTGGTAGAGCACCAAGCCGTCGCACTTGGCGCAATTCTTGCTCTTCCTTGTGGCCTTCAGGATGGCGTGCCCGGCGCCCTTATTGGGCCCAAAGCTCGGGAACCCTGAGCCAAAATCTGCCCCAAATTTTGGGGTAGCTGCTGGGGAGGCTGCCCCAGCCACTCCCGAGGCACCAGCTAGCAGAAGCCCCAGGGTGCCCACGTCGCCTGTCACTGTCGCAGCGTGCAAGACGATGCAGAGAACGCAGAAACCCCAGGCGAGAAAGCTCTGCAGGGGTTTAAACCCCTTCTGCGTAGCCCTACGGGCAGCCAGAGAGCTGCCCTTTGGAGTCTCACAAGGTGCCTCACTGATGGCTGCCATGTGGTCAGCCCTTGCGCCAGCTGGTAAGCGCCTTCGTGGTGCCATCTGGAAAACTCACATGAATATTAACAGGCGGGTGGCGAGTAAATGCTGTTACTTCTCTTCACAATTTGTACTCTCCCAATGAAGCTACTAATGACCTAAAGCTAGCTATAGACTATTTTTAGAAGCCCAAAAGTGCCGTTACCTCAGTTTATTTCTCCCAACACGTTCACTTTCATGATGTTCAAAACCGTGCCTTTTGCTTAAAGAGGATAGCTTCTCATGACCAGGTACCAAAAGTGACCCCAGCACACTGGGTTTGTTATTGCCAATTTAATATAAAGTATTCTCAATCCCAGCTAGCAGAGCAAATAACATGTATGATGGTATCCTGTTCCTACCTCAATTTATTCAGTTGCTCCGTGCCCCAAAATGTGTGCAGATAACATTTCTTACAAAAACCGTGGAAAAAACCAACTCGCTGGCCTACTTGCACCAAAACAGCTTCGAAGTACTCAAGCGCTCCGCCATGCCCGGAAGGGTTGCTCCCACGCTACTAGATGCTACAATGCAGATAGAGCTCCTTCATCAACTTCGCAGAGTTTTCATATTGCATCCAAATGTACCAGGCACCTCCGCCCTACGGCTACCTACCTTATTATTCTCAATTTCTCACGCGCAAGAGCACCCGGGTCCTTGAGATTCTGTCAGGTGCACTTTGGCCGTGGCGATATGACAAGGAACGATATACCATAAATATTATTTCTGCCACCATATTTATATTTCAATTCAGTTTGCCCCAAATGACGCTACGGAGCACCACGGAGCAGAAAAATTTCCGACGTCCTTGAAGCCGATCGCGACTGACGTGGATTGAAGTCGACTAGATGCCATGCCCGGTAGTCGTCTCCAGTCAACTCCCCGCCACTGCCCGCCAGCACCCGCCAGTCTCCGCTGCAGCTACATCAATTCCAACGGCTTTTCAGATGCATGTTGTGAATATTGGTGGTGGTTGGGGGCCCGTCATGGCTCTGCCAGAGAAAGTCGCTCGTGACTTGTAACTGCCCAACGGCATTGTTGTTAAATTTACATTCACCTACTGCATTTCACGCATCAATTATCGTAAAGTACTCTGCCTGCATGGGGCAGGCTGTCTGCTCTTCTCCTCCTAGCTGTCGCCTATATTGACCAAATTGTGTGAACTTTGTTTCTTCTCCGCCAGTGATTGCATCGGAAGTACTTATATGCCATCATCTGTATGAACATGACTACGCATAGAAGGGACCGGGCGGCCATTCGGCAGCCTGCTTGTCATTGAACGTGTTTGGGGCAGCTCAGTGTGTCAGGCTCCTAGTGTCCTGCTCTGTGAAATACAGTATGGGAGGAGATGGTTGATACATTTTTGGTTGGCGGTGCTATCAAGCTGCGACATGAAGTGAAATAGTGACCTCGTCAAGTCTATGTGGAATCTCGAAACTCTCCAGGACTGATCTCCCTCTGGGTAGAATTGGTCACCAATTGAACACCATGAAGTTCAAAGGACTCACAGTGGCCTTCTTCTATGGTGAGCTGCACTCAAAAACTTAACATGGGACACCGTTAGAACGTGATTGACGATCGGGGGCAGATATCCATGCAACTTATTCTGGAGACTGAGATGCTGTGTCACTCTGTCTTGTGCAGGGGGCATGTCTGTGGCGAGTGTTTTTATCAATAAAGCTATATTTCACGTGTACAAATTCAACTACCCGTATGCATTAGTACTCGGCCAGACAATCTTCACCCTGGTCTTGTTGACGTTGATGAGGAATCTCGGTGTGATTCGGCTGGCCACCTTTCAGACGTACATTTTCAGAAGAGTAAGGACCTACCTCCACGCTCCGCTTCTCCTGTCATTGCTCGTCTTTGCTTGCAAGTCAGTAAACTCGCTGAACAATGCTGTGTCAAGAAGTGTTCCGTCAGTTGTTTTAGGTGCAGGTGCTTGTCATATGTAGTTGTAGAAGTTCATTTGTAGTCTGGGCTCCTACAGGCTTCCTGGTCCCTTCATCTGCAACAGATCAACAAAGAGTGAGTGAAGGCAGCTCAATTCCCCGTTGGTGTTGGTGCAAACTGTTCGTCTGCATGCAGAGAATATGGACTTAATGGACTAAAATAGTATAACATACAGCATAAACTATTTAAGTCTATTGGATGGAATGTTCATGCCCCGTAATAACGAACATCATTTTCTTGGGCGTTGCTGAGGATTGCTGTTGACGTGCTCGAACCTGGCTGTGCAGGTGTTTCTCCTCTCTTTCGCTTTCCTTCTGAAGCTTCTCCTAGACATGTCAGCCTTGAACAAAGTCAACATTCCAATGTACGGTGTGCTGAAGAGCTCCACCACTCCCTTTGTCCTCCTCCTCGACTACGTCATGCGAGACAAGAAAGCTTCAACGAGGGTCCAGCTATCCGTCTACTTGACAACAGCCGGAGCATTTGTAGCAGGGATGGGGGACCTCAGCTTCAACCTAGCAGGCTACATTCTCGCCCTATCCTCCGCATTAGCGACAGCTGCATACGTTGTCATTGTTGGGAAGCTGGGGGAGGAGCTTCAGCTGGACTCCTTCACACTGCTGCTCTACAACAACTGCTGGTCCCTACCCTTCTCCTTCTTCTTCGTCCTCGTCAACGGGGAGGCCAAGGCCCTCGCCAATTTCCCGCACGCGAGGGACCCGTGGTTCATCACCTACTTTCTGATCTCCTGCGCCTCGGCCTTCATTCTCAACCTGGCGACCTACCTCTGCACCCTCGTTAACGACTCCTTGACAACGAGCATTGTCGGTATGCACACCCCCCCCCCNTTCCCCTTCCCCCCGGCACTGCTCCGCCCCTACTCTCTCACTCTTCATCGAACTGCCTGAGGCTTGAGCTTTTGAGTCGGAAGCAAAGTACGAAGAAGTCAACGACCTCATTATCTGGGTGCTTGTTGCGTGTATACCTTCGGGGCTATGTCTATACTGCCCCTGAAAGGTTGAAATTTGTGCTGGGCTGAAGCTATCGTGGCATTGTTGTGCAGCTGAAGGCTTGTAAGGTACTAGGATCTTTCAAGTATGCTTCAGTACTGATATGTTCGTACTCGCTTACTTACAAGATCAAATCAATCAAGCTGTACCCCAAACTGACCCTTCCGCAGAGACGTAGCACCACATGGCTACTCGGCAAGCGCTTGAAAAGCATATCATCGTCGGCGCAGCAAAGCTATGCTTTGAAAGCACTAGTCAATGATATCGTGCCCTGGGGGAAGTACAATTCTGTACCTTGTTCTGTACCTTACATCTCTAGGTGTCGTACTTGTTGCTGTACCCGGCAGGGAGGACCAAGTCCATTCTGCAAGGCATCGGCGGTCTCTTTGCCTTCAACGACGTGCTTGTAAGTGCTCTGATCAGACGCCGAGGACCTTACCACCTTACCGCGCTGCTTCACAAACTGTGAGAGGCGCTTGACGCAGAGGGATGAGCTGATATATATTGGCGTGACGTGAGAAAGCATTCCCGTAATGCCCACGAAGTACCGGGCTCAACGTGCTAGCACCAAGTGTGCTAGCTCCTTGCATGCTGGTGACTCTGATGGCGACATGGAGCAGCTGCTTCACAGACAGTGCTTCCAACATTCGACTCTTGCATATTTCACTTCACTTCAGTCTGTACTGTCACCTGCGGCAAGCAGTGGCCCCTCTGGCCTAGTATCGTGTTGGCCCCTATAGAGTATCGTGTTGTATACTAGAAGACGAAGTGTGGGAATGACAGGCTGGCCTTTGGGGAAGGAGATCAGGCGGTAGAGTTCCACTTGTTGTACTTGTGTTTGTAGTGCTTATCAATAGTGCTGCCCCATCTAACTGTTAGTCTTGGCGGAAATTACCACTTATTGCTGTCTGACTGAGCTCGCCTAGCTTGCATACCTCTCTTCTAGGTCAGGCAGGTGTTGCAAGGTATGGCAAGGGCAGTGCTGACAGGCGTCTGCAAGGTCAGCCGAGTCATCTCGTCCGGAACAGCCGGCACGAGCTTCCCTCGCTCTGCCTCTGTGGGGGGACCTAGGAAAGTAGCGTCGCATGAAGGGCAAAGAGGAAGCTGCGCCCCCTCCCCTCCCCCCTCCCCTTCCCCTTATCAGCCTGAAAAACGTGGCCCCCCGCCGACGCTCCTGTCGACACACGAGCACCTCTTTCAGCCTGACAGACGCGACCCTGTGTCGACGCTCCTGTCCTGCAACACACGAGCACCCCACCACCGACCACCTCGATGTTCCTCCTCCCAGCCTGACACATGTCACCCCTGTGCACTGACGCTCCCTCCCGCCCGCAGATGAACCCCACCAATCTGCTGGGCCTGCTGGTGAACTCGTGCGGCATCGGCTGGTACGCGTTCGAGAAGTACCTGGAAGCGAAGGTGAGGATGATGCAGGCCGGGGACCACAAGGCGCTCAACGGGCACACTGCGATTGACCACTCCACCCTCACCCGAGACGGCTCCCAGGTACGTCCCCACACATCCACAACAAGCGCAGGCAAAACCCGGGCCCAGCCCCAGGATCCACTCCTGACCAATCCCGGACCAATCCGGACCAAGCCCTGACCAAGCCCAAAGTGGCAAACTTGGCCTTTCTGGGGGCCCAGTGAGACAGCCATGTGTGTTTTAAGCCGTGGGAAGGTTCTCGCTTGTGATACTGCTCGCGCCACTCCTGTGCGAGCCGCTGACGTGGCAAGGGAGCTAAGTCTCTGCTTCAATGTCGGCATCGGCACTTCTTGGACTTAGGGGGGGGTGCATTCCTTGGGCACCACTGAAGCGGCACTAACACCAGCCGTTATCATGAAGGCCATTCCCTTGGGGAGGACACAGCAAGTTGTGATGTTTAAGTGGGTTGCACCATTGGGGAGAGATTGACAGGGTGCGTGGGGCTCCACTTTCTGGGCCTTAGATCGTATAATCCATGAGCACTGGTCTCGAGAAGCTGATCATAACCCGCAGTCGAAAGGAATAGAATCAGGCAGCTCTCTTGCAAACCCAGCTTCCCCTCAAAGATCGCTAAGCACTCGAAGAGACGAGGCCGAGTATTGTCATCGAAGGCGGGTGTGACAATGACGCAAAAAAGTTGAGTGTCGTTGCGGGCGGATGTAACAATGACGCAGAAAACATCAGTGTCGTTGCGGGTGGCCCTAACTATGGGGCCGTAGGAGTGATTGCGGCGGGAGTCTGACCGCCCCGAGGGCAGTCGCAGTAAAGGCGAGAGGGAAGCTTCGGGAGCTAGTACCTTACGGGTGTTTACATGTTTGCGCAAGAATGGCTTCTATTCACTGCAAGGGCTGGGTCAAGTCAGCACAGCAGAGAGAGGCGTCTGAGGGGCAGGGGCAAATTTTTACTGGGAGTCTGAAATCCGGAAGTGGGCTGGGTAGTTGGTCCTGTGGTAGCTCCGCGAGCTCCAGAGGAGCTCCTGAGGATCTCTCGAGGACCTCCTGAGGATTGCTTGAGGAGCTCTTGAGGGCCTCTTGGGGGAGGACCTCTGGAGGAGCTCTCAAGAGCTCTCAAGGGGGAACTTGGAAGCGCATCCCAGCAGGAAAGCACGTGGGGCCTCGAGGGGAGCTCCGACGCTCGGGAAACATGGGAGCGCAGCTCAGTAGAAAGAGCACACGAGCTTACGGGGCTTGGGAGTGGATAGACGCCGCGCTCGAGATGTGGGGGGGGGACGAAGTGGGGTACGAAAGAAACTGGGGGGCCTCAAGGAGCGTTTGCTTGCGAGCCCTCATTCGGCTTCTCACCGGCAGTTGAGGCAGCCGTATCGCCGGTGCTGCTGAGGTCGTGCTGCTGCGCTGCAACTTCTTTTGTGACCCTCAGACGGGGGCTCTGCTTCTATCTTTTTCGGCTTCTGCCTCCCCCCCCCACCCCCACCCCCACACACACAGGATCGCTGCTCGTGGACCAGCCACGCGCAGCCTCCTCCGAACACTCCAGACATTGTGGCTGTACGCGGCTCTGTGTGCCAACCTGCTTCTCCCAAACTAGATGGGGCTTTTTTTCTCTCCTCAGTTAGACGAGGCTCTGCTTGCTTTCAGTCGGATGGGGCTCTCTCTTTCTCCTCAATCAGACTCAAGACAAGGCTCTGTTCTCTTCAAGTCGGATAGGGGCTCTGCTTCTTTCGAATCGCATGGACCTCCTTTTCTTCCCCGGCTCGGATGGGGCTCTGCCTCTCTCGAGGAGGGTGGGGTCCTTCTTCTCCTGAGTCAAATGGGGCTCTGCTTTCCTCGAGGCGGATGGGGCTCGGGAGGGGCTGGTGGCCAGGGTGGTGTTGGGGTTAACAAGTCAGCCTGCCAGATCCTATGTTCTGGGAAGGGGCGGGACATGCCAGCATGGGTGGGGGTAGGGTGGACTAAGCGTGGTGCCATTGGGGGGGGGGTAAGGATCTTTGGGAATTTGCAAGATGAGACCAGCCCTCCAGGATGCAAATCAGGATCTGTAGGCTCTAGTGCACTCGTTGCAAGCAACAGTGTAGAGTTGCTTTTGGGTGGGACGCGCGATACGTGGTGAACCGCTTGCTTCGAAGAACCACCTCTCGTGTTTCCTGTCTGCGCAGCAGTGCGCTGCAGATGCTGCATTATCAGGTCTGGATTGGGTCTGGCTCTGGTCTGCACGTGATAACAGCTACCTCTTTCAGGGGCCAACTCCCCAACGCTTTCAAGCTTGAACTGTGGGAAGGGTGGGAAGAGAGCTTCCAGGGTGGGACCGTAGTTTGTCATTTAAGCCCAAGCCTGAGTCCGTGCCCGAGCCCGAGCCTAGGCCTGAGCCTGAGCCTAAACTGGTCCAAGATGTCGAGGCCCGAGCTGTGCATTGCCGAGCTCATGTGAATGATTGGAGGCCCCTCGAGTAGGGTCACAAAAGAACCCGGCAGCACTGGCTCCCTCTGCACGGTCACGGCGGCCTGTGAGGAGACCGTGAGGCTCCCAGAGGGCCGAGAGCGGGGGCGCAAGGTCTGAGCTCTGCACACATGCAGCAGATGAATGACGCTCCCGGAATAGAATGCCAGACGTGGTCTTGTTTTGGGAGGGGGAAAGAGATGTATACTTCTTTCATAATCAGGGACACACTGGATACGGAGAGAACTGAGTGGACGTTTCGATCTCCTTGGTTGAAGGAGCCGACAAGAATCTGTCGCTCTTCGCCGACGACCTCAGCACCTTGGGAGGTTCTGAGCCAGCTAGGCGTGGTTGGTGGCCGCTCGCTCCGTGTGCTTCAGAGCTCTGCTACTCAAGAGGGAGCATCAGAGTCGTGTGTTCGGGGGCTAGAGGAGGGCAGCAGAGTCACGAGTGGGGGGCTGCTCTCATTCGCATTCTCATTCGCGTTTGCATTCGCATTCGCGTTCGCATTCGCATGTCGCACGGAGGAGGGATCTGCTGCAGAGGGGATTCCGGCGCTCGCTGTGCTTGTTGGGGCGAGGGACGAGAGATTGTGCTGCAGGGGCCTCCTACAGGGAGGGCTGGCTGCACGTCAAGTCCGACATCTGTGACGTTTTCATTTCCCCGGTCCCGACGAGCCCTTGTATGTGAAGCTGGTTGGCACGGCGCAGACTTGTGGAGAGCGCGGTAAGCAGTGAGTCGTGAGCCGTGAGCAGTGAGCGGCGATCGGTGAGCGGTGAGCGGTGAGCAGTGAGCAGTGAGCACCAATTGGAGAGCGGCGAGCTGTGAGCGAGAAGTGGCTATTGGTAAGCGGTGAGCGGTGAGCAGGAAGTGGCGATTGGTGAGCAATGATTGGGAAGCGGTGAGCGAGAAGCGGCGAGCTGTGAGCGGTGATAGAGATGGGGTGTGCAGACTGGTGTGCAGAGCAGAGCATTTCAAGCATGTGATTCTCCGAGTCGATCGTGCTTGGGAGTGAGGAGAGGGGGCAGTAAGGGTGGTGAGGGTCAGCAGTCATTCTGTGGTTCAGATTGGCCTCATCATTGTCTCGTTTCGGTGACATTTAGTTGTCATGTGTGAAGCTTGCATCTGGTTGCTTGCGGTGAGGATAGGGTTCATTAGCTCCATCTTGGGCTCTCACACAGCTGCTGCCACTCCCTGAAATATTTCTCCAATGGATTCCTCAACCACCTCCCTGTCTCCTTCTCTCGAGAGGAAACCTAGCTCTGTTCTCCTCAAAGTATGCACGAGGAAGAATTCCTGAATCGAACCTGTGGTTGTGTTGCGCGTGGGCAGATTTCGCTAGTGCTGACCGCAAAGGAGATGGAGAAGGGCGCGCGGGAGCGCGGGGAGAGAGAGCCTCTTCTGTCCAACGGGAGGGTGTGATTATGTGATATATGTACGCGGGATACTCCGGCATTCGTTTATTATTTATGTTATGATCTTCTATCTTTTGCACTAGGATTCGGCTCTGGCAGAACGAGAAGAGCAGCCGCCATCAGACAGATGCAACCGCGCCAAGTCGAGAGCAAGGTTTGACTTGTGGGGTGATTTGACCGCGGTCAAAGTCAATGGGTACACATGTATGGTAGCGTCGGAAGACCTCGGGCACAGGTGGGGCAATTGGAAAGAGGCGGGTTATAGGTCCAGGATAAGGCATTGAGTCTACATTCTCGCACTAAGATAACAAAGGCAGGCGATACAGTCCGTGGAAAGTTGCCACAGCTGATAGTTTCCAACCCCTATGTAATACTGTACAGGCGGCAGCTCCCTTTCCAAGGGAGATTCATTCTTACATTATTTTTAATACGCAGAGGAGTGTCACTATCTGCATGTCCCTTGTAGTCATTCTGCTCGGCAATAGCCTTTATTGCAAGTATAAGTACTGTTAAGAATACCCACTACACACCCCGCCTTCCATCAACAACATATGGAGGATATCTATGATGTTCCGAAGGGGCTCCGCGGGAGGGCGGGGGGAAGTAGAGATTCAATCAAATGAGAAGAATTTGCATGTCCTGACATGCAAACCCATAGTCCAATGATGTTCACCAGAAAAGCATACATATGCAAAAGCTCAAAAGTGACAGCAATTCAGTATGATGAAACCCAGCATTTATGCAAAAGGGGTCATTGCCCAATCTACACACTTGCATGATTGTAACTCTAATTTCTTGAGTTGCTGCAAAAAAGTCAAACTCACAAACCAACCTCTGAGCATGTCTCACTTGTTTGACACGATACAGCTCAGCGACAAACACCCCACGGACCACAAAAACCCTCCGGCCTTCACTGGAAGGTGTGGCGGGTACAACCAGCCATGGCCGCCCCCTCTCTCTCCGCTTGGACAGCCATGGCTGCCCCCCTCTCCTCACGTGACACCCTCAAATGCTCCGACGCCCTCCTTGCAACAGGTGTCATACAACCCTGGCCAACACCAGGCAGCCAACGGCCATGGCACCTATACGTGTTTGCCCACGTGGCCCTTCTCTCTTGCAAGTCACCGGTACTGCACACAGCCGGCTCTCCAACCAACCTCCTTGCCCGACTTTAGTTGCGGCCAAGGCGAGGCAAGGTCTCGCCATGGTGGCCGAGGGTAGCGCACTGTGTCATCAAAAGTTCACAAATAAAAAAACAAAGGGCTATTGCTCACATTAGAACTCGCTACTTAGAGGGGCCATCCAATATGGACCTCAGACAATGACCTCTGAACCCCAAAGCCGAAACTTTAAATCCTCCTTTGCCACAGCCAAGTAATTGGACATACTTCAATACTTCCCGTCGTGTTTTTTGAAGTACTCAGTACTGCGCGAAATTAGAGCTTGCATTTCTTTTATCCAAAGGGGGTCTTACTGACAACCCCGAACCCGCCTACATACTAAAGGTAAGGTTTTAGGTCATGGAGTCATACTTATCGATGCACATCTATATACAGGTTCAATACATTTATAATCGTAAAACCATAAGTGTACATGCATGCCCGCATTGTACACACACACACACACACACACACACACATACATGCATGCACGCACACGCGCGCACACACTCACACGCACACACACACACACACGCACACATGCACGCACATGTATATACGTATATGAACATGTCTATACATACACAAACAGAGGAGCGCATGTAGCAAAACATGCAGTATGTGAATGAGAACACTCCCAGACACACACACACACACACACACTGCAATCATCAGCAGCTCGGCCACATCAGACCTCACCTCTCACAACCAGCCTCAGTGCCAGCGTCAACGCCCCCGGCACCTGCGCGCACGCGCGTTGCCCCTGGCCCCTCAGGCAGGGGGGGATGGCGAGGCGGCCAGCTGGCGGAACCAGGAGGGCACCCCATGCTCCCCGTGCAAGTCGTAGCCATAGTCCACCGTGAGCTCCTCCCCCGCCCGCACGGCGCGGACGGTCCTGATGCACTTGATGCGCCCGAATCGGGGGTGCTGGAATGCGTCGTACTTTGCATTGGGGCACGCGCTGTGGTTGGCCTTGTGGCCCAGGCTCGCGGAGTACGCCGCCAGGTGGCGCAGCGGCGGGGGCACGTCGATCACGGTGTCCTCGTCTGCGTCCGCGCCGCCCCGGGAGGGTGGGGGAGAGGGGGGAGATGGATGCGAGAGAGAGAGAGGGAGGGAGAGGGAGACAAATGAAAGAGAGCAGCGGGGAGCAGGTGCCCGAGAATTGCGGTCAGCTTGCGGCTCAGCGTCTGGCGGCGGCGTGTTGTGGTCTACATATGTCATGGTATGGACTCGTGACCTTGAAAGGCGAGGGTTGAAGGAGTCGCAGGGGTTGAAGGAGTCACGTGATTGGCGGGATGCAATCGTGCAGGTGGAAATCTGGTATGAACAGCAGAACGCTCAAGGCGCTCACGGTTTAATCAGCTCGTCTGGGTCCTCGGGCACAGCAGCAGTCGCCAGGTGGCGGCTTCTGGGGATTGTTCAGAACCAACAGCTTCCAACTTGTTTACGGAGTTTAAATGAGTGGCCCAGTTGCGCTGCCAAAAGCATGGACATGTTCGAGCCCTAGACTGCACAGTGCCGACATTGTGAGTGCGAACATGTGTTGGAGCATGCGTGCACAAGAGAGAGGGAGGGAAAAAGAGAGAAGGAGAGAGAGAGAGGGAGGTGGGGAGATGGATGAGAAGGATTCAGAGAGAAATAGGGAAGTACCAAGGGAGATGGTGTTGTCGTTGAGCTGCCAGTCGCGCGCATCCACCTCCCCGTGGCTCACCTTCACACCGCTGCCAGCCCAAGCCACGCCACCGCACGCACGCAGGCACGCACGCACGCCATACGACCCCTGTCAGCCTCCGCTCGGCTGCAAGCACGCCTCGAAATAGCTGTCAGCCTTTCTGCCTGGCTGCAAGCACGTCCTGTGACAGCTGTCAGCCTCCATGTGGTTCAGGCAGCGGTTGGGCTCTCCCCCCTTTTCCTCCTCCATCCCCTTCCTCCTCTCGTCCCATTCCCCCCCGCACCCCCGCGGCGGCCACCGTGCCCCTTTCTTACTTGCAATATGAACCTAGTTTGGTAGGTTGATAGAAGTGCAGTGCAGGAGGGGGGGGGGGGGGCAGCAGCAAATTCAGCCGCCAAGTGGCGAATTGAGAGTGGAGAGAAGAGCGGCGCAGATTGTCACGTGTCAGCATCGGTGCACTCAAGCCGGCACAGACGCGCGCAGGATTGCCCGGCCACGCGAAACACTAGATTGCTGGCGAGCGCCCACGAGTGAACAAGCGGACCAACAAAATCAAACACGGCATGGAATGAACTTGCGCCCTGAAATCTCGACAGGAGTCCGAGCACACGCGCCGGCACCTGCTCGGGGAGTGGGGGGGGGGGGGGGGGGGGNGGGGGGGGGGGGGGGGGGGGGGGGGGGGGTGAGGAGCGCAGCAGCCCGATTGCACCTACTTGTAGAACGACGCCACCTGTCCTGCCAGCATGTCCACTTTGGCAAACAGGGCCTCTCCCGCCCCCTCCACTGGGGATGCCGCCACATACACCTGCTTCTGCTCCCACCTGTCGGGCAGGTGGGGCTCCGCCGCAATGGCGCCACCTGGCACGCTCTCGTCGTATGTGTACACAGCATCGCCCTCCTCCGGGACTGCCCACTCCAGCAGCTCTTCCCCCTCCCCCTCCCCCTCTTCCTCCTCCTCAGCAGCAGCAGCAGCAGCAGCAGCACCAGTGGCAGCACCTGCAGGAGCAGGAGCAGCAGCAGCAGGAAAGGCGGCGTCCTCCTGCGATGCAGACAAGTGTCCAAGCCCAGCACCAGCACCAGCGCCAACCTCGGCCCCAGCCCCGCCGGCGCCCGCCTCCGTCGCCCGCACTGCCGCCCGCGCCCCTGACTTTGCGGCCCTCCCTGCCGTCCGCCCGGCCGTCCTCTCCGCTGTCTTTGCCGCCCGCAAAGCCACCCCTGCTGCCCACTCCCGGTACACGGCCCGTCGCATCTCCCCGCCGCTCCACTCCCCAACGAGCACGCCGCCCGCCATGGACCCGGGGGGGATTTGACGGCTGGGGTAGCGGTACACCACAGCCCTCCCCTGCAGCACGCCATCGCGCCACCTGCCCCAGATAGCCCCGCCGTCGTCATGGACCAGTAGCCCGGGGCCGTTTCTGGAGCCGTCCTTGTACTGCCCCTCGAAGGCGAGCACTCCCGTGGGGCCGTACTCTCGGACCAGCCCCTCGAGGGTGCCCGCGCGCCAGGTGCCGCGCAGGCAGGCGCCGCCGGGGAACGTCCAGGTGGCGCGCCCATGGAGCTCGTCGGCGCGCCAGGTGCCGCGCAGCGAGCCCCCGCCGCCCGGGAAGCGCAGCGTGCCCAGGCCCGCCCTCTCCCCGTGTCGAAACCTCCCCTCGTACCTCAGACACTTGCGCCGCCGCGGTTGCCCACGCACCTTCTTCTGTGGAGGAGCTGCCGTCACCCCCCCATTCTTCGCCTCGCTCCTCCTCCCCTCCTCCTCCTCCTCCTCCTTCCCCCGCATGGAAGTGCCAGCTGGCACTGCACCCTCCTCTGAGCCCCCCTCTGAGTTCTTGTCCCCACTGGAGTCGCTGGAGTCGCTGTCGGAGCCGTCAGAGCTATCAGATCCGTCAGATCCGTCAGAGCTGTCAGGGCTCTCGTCGTCTAGGGGCTTCTCTTCGGGGAGCAGCCAGAGAGTGCCCCTGCCATGTGGCAGCCGGGCGGAGTCCAGGCCGCCTCTGTAAGCTGCGGCGCCTGGTATGCCGCTGAGGTCAGCTAATTTGTCCCCTCCTCGCCCAATCCGCTTCCCCCCCGGCATGCTCGCCAGCGGCTTGCTCGTGCCTCTGATTGGCTTCCCCCCTGCTCCACAATAGTCAAGATCCGGGGGCAGGGGATGGGGCATTGTCGTTTGTCAGCATTTCAGATATTGTTTCATCGCTGGGTGTGAGGAAAACAAGGTGCATGCGTGCTGTCTGAAAGACGTCAAATCTGGTCATGCATTTGACATGTTCCTTCTACTGACTGAACTCGTCGGAGAACGCAACAAGGCTCCCAGGGGGCAGATGCACCTTCCTACTCAGGCTGAGATAGTACACAGCTCATAATGTATGAGGCAACTGTCTGCCTCACCCGCACCAGCACCCTGAAGGTGCATGGCTGTGTGCTACCGGCAGATTAGAGATTGGAGCCTTATTTGAGACGGCAGACCAGGTCAACAAGGCCGACGGTGAATGCTGGTCAGCGCTGGTCAACTTCAAAAGCTGTGGCTCTTGAACCTGTTGAAGGATCAGCGATGATGACCTGACTGGATAGCCATCATCCCATATCTGCGTTGGTGGGTCAGCCAGAAAGTGACACCTGGTCCCAACAACATATATTGAGGGTCGCAACTCGCTGTGCCACATGTTCAAGTCTTGAAGGGTTGGTCTGGTGGAGATTTACACGTAGGCACAGGCAGAGGTCTGAGTGCTGCCGTGTAAGAGAGAGCGAGCCATGGCGCCCGAAGTCCCAGACACAGCATTTGTTCTCCTGTGAAGTGTGGGTTCGAAGGGCACATGCTGCCTGACATATGAGAGGGGTCTGACGTGACAATGAGCAACCATTCTTCAAAGTACGTCACTATAATGCTCTGTGTGAAGGTGCTGCCTTCAACCAGCATATGAGGATCCCAGAAGGACCCACAAGGGAGAGGATGTGCAGGGTAGTTCTTCAGGGGTGCTCACCTTAAGACAGAAGTGCATTTGCGCAAGAGAAAGATGCACCACACGTAATTCCTCGGAGTACGATCTCAGTACAGCTGATGTTCTTCACTGTGGTTCCTCATTACGTGAGTCCCAGACGAGCCAAGAGGAGCAGTCGACTGCAGTCTAGTGTGTCAGCTCGTGTCAGCTCGAAGTCTAACATCTGTGACTTTTTCAAGAGGAGCAATGTCTGCTTCCGGATGAACGAGCGCTACGTCTAAAAACTTCAAGACATCATGTTTTGAGGTCCACTATGAAGCACATTGATGAATGCGCACACTGAGAAGGATCGACGCTGGACTGACTTCCAAATTCTTAATGTGATCAGACCGAGATGAAATTTCATTCTAAAATAAGAGCAGATCAACGCAAACCAAAAATTTTATTTTGTCGCTAATGACTTCGAGAGAAAACGATTTCATGCATCACGTGTGCCTCCACAGCTCTCGGAATCACTAGGGACGCCCCAAGAAACCCCAAGGCCCATAGCAGACCTCTGCTTTAGCACAAAAATTTTACTCTGAAGATTCCGCTCCACTGTAAATGACGTCAATGCTATGCTTCTCGGGTCCCAGTAGGGCTGAAGGGAAGCTCCGCTGAGGAACATCAGAATAATGGCGAGCCATAAATTTTTCCCTCAGTGAGGCAGGCAGCTGTGTTTGTCATGCAAGTGGTGAGCACATTGGGGCCTTGCTCCAGCTCTCGATGCCCCTCCTCATTCGCTATCTCTCCATAAAAACTCCCTCCAGCTGCATGAGAGTACAGAGGTGTCTGTAGCAGGTCGTGAATGACAGGCGGAAATTTTAATATGTTTGGAGAATGCCGCTTCAGAAGCATGCATGCAGTAAAGTAAAGTTTACTGCTGAGATTGGGTTTGGCCTTCTCTTGATGCCAGAAAGTCTCCGCAGGTGCATCTTCAAACAGCGGCTCAGCTCTTGCATGCTCATGCAGCGGTGGTGCAGTTCAGTCAGCGTGGCACTCAGTACAAGGCTAGTCAAAGGGCTAGTCAAAGGTTAGTCAAAGGTCAGTCAAAGGTTGATCAGAGGGTACGTTGGCATCTTCAAGTCCGGCTTCAGGTGGTTGATAGCACATGCAAGCATACATGTGTCGGGCTGCGAGCTTGTCTTGAAGCTGGCTTTTCCAAAAATCCAGCTATTCCTGCATGCTTGAGAAAAGAATCTGGAGCCATCCGGGGGCCATCTGGGGGCCAGCTGGGGCCGTCCGGAGCCACATTTGGTCCACCGGAATTGACCAGAGCCTGTGAATGAGCAAGTTGGGGCAGTCTGAAAATCCCCCAGCCCTCCCACCACAACTGCAAGCGGGCTCTCAGGCTTGCCTGGCAGCTGTGCGCCATGTGGCAGCAAAGACCTGGCCAGGCCAGGGCACGTACAGTGTCATTGCTTGGTTCAGACAAAAACTTGTCCATTGTCCAATGCCAGTATTTTTTACGATGGACAATTTGAAAACTCTGCTTGTCACAGCCCTACTTGTTACATGTGAAAAGTTGTTCAGAGATCTCAGGATGCAACCCGAAACCTGAAACCCAAACCTGAAACCCACCCTAAAATCCAACCTGAAACCCAACCTGAAATCTGAAACCTGGAATCCTGAACCTGGAAGCCTTATTCTGAAACCCGAAACCTCCAACCCTAGAACCATAACTCTAAATCTCAATCTGCGTGGGGAAGGGTGAGCACCCGGCCAGATGACAGCCTCACAGGCCCTCTCTGGTTGCCCCGTGGCGTTCCTAAACCCCAGGCCTGAACTCGCACTGCTACCCGAAGCCCATGCCCAAACCCTGCTCTAAAACCCTACCCAAACTCTGATGCCGAGCCCTGGTCCGGAACCCTACGCACGCTGCTGCCGACCTGCAAGTGAGAGGCAGCGCAATCCCTGCAGCAGCCCTGCCGACTTTCCTGCAGTAAGCTGCAGCCGGCTGTACTTGGACCAGCATTGTGGGAGGGGCAATTCTACTCTGGCACACCGAGAGGATTATTTCCACCATCACCTTTCTCGTACTGTTTCATCTGCCTTCCCCCCTCCCTCCCCCCCGCCGGCCCCCTTCCCCCGTCATCCCCGCCTCCTCCTCCTCTTCCCGCTC
>WELA01003362.1:0-85432 GCA_009602735.1 Mesotaenium endlicherianum
ATTATTAAGGCCAGTCTCATTGCTTTTATTGCCTTTATATACAATTAAAAAGGAGTACAAAATATTAATAGCGGTTTTTGTTTTTATTATTATTTATTTTTTCGTATGCTTTAATTATGATTTGTTAACCCCTTGGACTGATTATCTTAAAATGCTAACATATAGAAGCCATAATTTTGACATCTTATATCGTGAAGAGGCTTATTATCAGGTTTACAATCTTAATCAAATTTTCGGATTAAGAATTCATGAGGGAAATCTTAATTTTATTGGAACTGCTCTTTCAGAACAGACATCTCTTGCATATATTTTCAAAGATAGGTTGCATTTCAATGTATCTATGAAATGTATTTCCGAAGTTTTCTTGAGCTTGTGTTTATTATTTTTCCTTTTGGTAAGAAGAAAAATAGAGTCATTTGATTTGTGGGAATCCTTTCTTCTTTTTACAGTTCTATATTTTGCTAGTGAAATCTCACAACCGGCATATCGACATTCTTATTATTCAACACAATTGATTTTTCCAACTCTTCTTGTAATGCGTTATTATTCAAATAGGAAATATAAAAGAGAGATTTGCCTTGTATTAGTTGGATTATTATTGACATTTGGATGGTTTGCAAACCCTAAAATAATTGAACAAACAGTAGGCGAAGCTCTTATATACGTTGTTATCTCATTCATTTTATTTATTAAATATAATAAAGATCGAAAATCGACATTGTTTTCAAGCCACTCTTTTATCACGCCAAATTAATATAGGTTTTTCAATAAACCAATATGATAAGTTTGCAATAATTAAAATAAAAAAGAGCAAAATGAGAGACGGGAAGCTATTACTTATTTTTTTTGAAAAAAAGATTTGCTGCCATATATAGATGCTATATGATATCTTTCCGATATAACAAACAAACCTATTGCTGAAAAGAGAAATGCTGAATTTATTTGTTGTATGAATAGATGCGAACATTAGGTATGAGATGGCTATATTAGATATAAGCCCGGTGCTCCCACCAAGAGGAATTGTATAAAAACCTAAATGTAGTTTATAAATTGAATTATATTTTGGTAATACACTTGAAAGAAAAACAGCTAGTAAACAGAAAAAAATGGAAACATTTTTTTTGAAGACTGGCAGTCTTGCCCACGGCAATTCCAATTTATTATTGTAAATAGCAACTAAAGATCCTACCATTAAAGCATCTGCCCTTTGGAATATACTAAAAGGATTAATAATCTTAAATTGTAAGTACCCCTAAAATTCGGACAGTTTAAAAAAGTGAGAAAGCACTTAAATTTAAACTGTCAATATGAGAAAATCAAAATTCACCGAAACGCAGATTGTGAAGGCCGTAAAAGACCACGAAGGTGGGCGTAAGGTCGTTGACATCTGTCGTGAACTGGAGATCAGTTCAAACACTTTTTACAAGTGGCAAAGTAAGTATGGTGGCATGGAAGCCAGCGATGTAAAGCGCATGAAAGAGCTTGAGGAGGAGAACTCCCGCCTGAAGCGTATGTATGCGAACCTGGCCATGGACAACGAGATCATGCGTGATCTGTTTACAAAAAAAGGCTGGGCCCTGCCACCAAAAGGCAATTAGTTGAGGAGTTGGTAAGTGTGTCTGGAATGCCAGTGCGCAGGGCCTGTAAAATGCTTCGGCTGCCCCGTTCCCAGTATTATTATGACTCGGTTAAAGACGACACTGAGATCATTGAAGCCATGCAGCAACTGGCCTCTGATCATCCGGCGTATGGATTCAGGAAGCTGTATGCCTACTTGAGAAGAGCCGGCAAAGGCTGGAATCACAAAAAGGTATACCGGGTGTATAAATTGCTGAAACTTCACAAACGAAGGAAGATGAAACGTCGTCTACCACAACGGGTAAAGCAACCGTTGACCCAGCAATCAGCCCCGAATTTAAGTTGGAGCATGGACTTTATGAGCGACAGCCTTGCCTGTGGCAGGAAGTTCAGAACCTTCAACATAATTGATGACCATAATCGCGAAGTATTGGCCATTGAAGTGGCTGTTTCTATCGGAGCCCACAGAGTCATAAGAACCCTGAACCATGTTATCGAAAGCAAGGGAAAGCCTAAGGTGATCCGGGTAGACAATGGTCCTGAGTTTACCAGTAAAGAATTGCAGTGGTGGTGCCTGGAACAACAGATACAATTGCAATACATACAACCAGGCAGACCCATGCAAAACGGATTCATCGAACGCCTCAATGGTTCTTACAGACGGGAAGTATTGGACGCTTATATGTTCTTTGACCTCGAACAGGTGCGCTTATTAACCGAACAATGGATTGAAGAATACAATACGCGAAGGCCACATGAAGCACTTAAAAACATGACACCAGTAGAATATGGAAATCAATTTAAAAATCAAATCGTAACTTAACAACTGGTCCGAATATAGGGGTACTTACAAAATGATGGGTGATAATAATAAATTATTTTGGAAACGAGAACGAATAATATAATTATACAAGCAATTATTACTTTCCGAGACCAACATAATGCTAGAACTAATGCCCATATTATATAGAAATTCTCTTCAACGGATAGTGACCATAAATGAGTTGTTTCCCAATCTAGTTGCCAGTTATAATATTTGAAAAATAACAAACTTGATAGCCACGAAGAATTAGTAATATGGATGAAGTTTAAAAGGGATAAGACAAAATAGCATGATAATAGACAGTAATAAATTGGCAAGATTCTAAAAGCACGTTTTGTGTAAAATGAGCGTAACAATATTTTTTGTTTATGTTTATATTCAGTTGCAAGATGTTTGGTTATCAAGAAACCAGATATTATAAAAAAAATATTTACCCCTAATTGCCCATCAAAAAAGAACTGTAATAATATCGGAGGTGAGTAATTCCACACTCGAACATTAAAATGATCTAGTAGAACTAACAAAATACTTAAGGCTCTTAAACTGTCTAGGCTGGAAATCCTAGTATAAGGTGATAATTTTAATAATCCTTCTTTCATTAGTTGAATAAATTAATGAATTGGCAAGCCTTCTTAATTGAAGTTAAGAATAGATTACATTTAAATAAGTTCTAAATTTCATGTTTTTTTTCTAGCTTAGTTTTATAAATGAGTATTAAATTATAAATAATGTTATTATGTTGGACAGGCTACGAACTCATACTGAGATTGAAAGTATTGAGGTTATGCGAGTATCAACTATCAGAAAATCTTTACTCACTTCCCTAAACTTGCAATCTGAAAAAAAGAACTGTTTAATTATTAATCCAGGGGTGTTAACTGATGAGCTTATATTGAATAATTACTTTACAGATAATTATGCGTATAAAACTTGGGATTCTAACTATAAAATCCATGATTTAAAATTTCAACTTAAAGATGAGTTTGATTTAGTGTTACTTGATCATTCGGGAATTAACAAGTTGCGGGAAGAAGAATTACAAGTAATTAATAACCTCAGAGTTTTAGGAAGACCTGTTTATAGTTTGATTTCTTTTTATGAAAGCATTACTGGGCGTATTCCTTTATTACACGTTTCTTCTGATTGGTTTTTTAATGATCATTTATTTTTTGTAGGCAAAAGAAAGAAATTCTTACTACTTAAAAGAACAACAGATATTTTAATCAGTCTTTTTATATTACCAATAGCATTACCCTTTGCTTCAATTGGAATGCTTTTAACTAAACTCACTTCTTTTGGGCCGTCTCTGTTTAAACAACAAAGAATGGGTAGAAATGGGAAGCCATTCTATATTTATAAAATAAGGACAATGATCTATAATCCAAATGGGCATAATGCTCATACCGTAAAGAACGATAATCGGATTACACCTTTAGGAAATTTTTTAAGGAAGACCAAGATTGATGAACTGCCTCAATTATTTAATGTTCTGAATGGTGATATGAGTTTAATCGGCCCAAGGCCGGAAAAGGTAGATATTGTGAGATCTTTAGAAATTGAAAACCCATATTATGCACTTCGACATACTATAAAACCAGGAGTGAGTGGTTGGGCGCAAGTAAATAATCCAACTGCTACTCCAAATGAAAATCTTGAAAAGTTAGAGTACGATCTTTTTTATGTAAAAAACATGTCTATATTTCTGGATATTAAGATATTAATTAAAACTATAAAAGTAATATTCACTTTAAATAGTTTATAAGCTTGAAAGAAAAATATAACCACTTCAGGTCGCACAGTTCACTCGATGATTTAACTCCTGGGGAAGTGGTGAAAATGTATAAAGAAGAACGCCCGATTTTCAACTAATGGGTAGCACTAAAAATGGGAGGAGCTCAAGTTTAAGATATGACGAACAAGTATGAAATTAGCTTACTGAGATTAGGTAAGCTTTTTGTTTTTTTAATGGGGGGATTGCAGGCAACTGCGCAGGGAGTGGAGATAGGATCGGTAAATGATCAGGCATTGCGGATGTTGCAGTTGCAGGGGAAACTGGATGCAAAGTATTCTCTAATGGCACGACCTTTTTTTTCAGAAGGAGCCATTACATCTGACAGCATTTATAAACTGATTGATGATAATGCCGGTGTAAATGTGACCAGGAAACGAATAGGAGACAAAGGGGTATTAGAAATTTTCCCTCTTACCATCAACAGTCAGTTGAATACACATCACCCTTATGGATGGAATCAACCTGGGTTTGTACAGGCGAATGGATGGCAAGGGCTTATTACTGCCGGCGCTTATACTGCTATTGGGCCATTGAGTATACAGGTAAAGCCTGTAGTAGTATATGCTGCTAACACCGGGTTTGAACATACTAACACCTATGGTGCGGTAACAAGAGGTAGTTACTCGCGTGTCTTACCCGGCCAATCCAGTATCCGGCTGAATGCCGGACCTGTTTCGTTAGGTATTTCTACGGAAAATCTTTGGTGGGGGCCGGGTAGTTTTAATTCCTTGCTGATGAGCAATAACGCACCCGGATTCCTACACCTTACTTTCAATTCTACAAGGCCTGTAAAAACTCCCATCGGTAGTTTTGAATGGCAATTGATGAGTGGAAAACTTTATGAGGATACTATGTTATTAAGGGAAGATAAGAACCTGACTACTACGTATTATAATCCCACGAATTATGATGGTAGTGGTTATAGTGGTCCCTATGACCCGCATCAGAAATGGCGATATTTCAATGGTGTTACTATCACTTACCAACCCAAATGGATTAAGGGGCTCTTCCTGGGCATTAATAGAATAGCCTATGCATACAATGATAGTTTGCAAAGTGGGAATAGCAATTTCTTCCACAGCTATATGCCTGTGATCTTTGGTGTATTTAGAGAGAGCTATGCTTACGGAACACGACAAGGGGTTAAAAAAAGGTACAAACAAATGCTAAGCTTGCACGCACGTTATCTATTCCCCCAAGCTCATACCGAATTTTATGCTGAATATGGCTGGGGAGATAATCTGCTCAATATCCGAGACTTTGTACTTAATGTACCCCATTCAACTGCATATATTCTGGGTGCCCGAAAAATGGTTCCTCTAAACGCGAAGAATCAATGGCTGGACTTACAAGCAGAATTGACCAGGCTTTCTCAACCTTCGGATTATATTCCGCGAACCGCAGGTAACTGGTATGGCTACCAGGGTGGTTACACGCAACAAAGCCGTATCATTGGAGCTGGCATTGGCCCTGGCAACAATGTACAAACCTTCGCAACTACCTGGGTGCATGGCTGGAAACGGCTGGGTATCAAACTGGAGCGATTGCAGCATGACCCCAACAATTACACCGTGTACTGGTCTGATTATTCCGTGGGCTTCACCGGCCAGCAACGTTTTGGTAAATGGATAGCCAGTTCACTCCTGCAATTCATCCAGTCGAAAAACTATACCTGGGAAGCCGGAAAAGACCGCTTCAACTTTTATGGAACCCTGAACCTTACGTATGTATTCTAAGCTACTTTTATTTTTTGCTTTATCCTTTTTGACAATTGGCAAAGGTTGGGGGCAGTCTTTCACTAGCGACCGGCTTAAAGAGCTTTTTCGCGACCAGCAATTATTGAGTACTTATCAACCCAACCATTCACTCATGGTGAATGCCAACCAGGTACCATTAACCGACCTGGATTCGGCCCTAGGCATAAAAGCACAGCAACCTGTCATCGGGTTCCTCCCGGCCCAACTGGTACAGCAATACAACAGCCAGTTGCCTTACGACTGGAACAATGGAACCATGATCCCCGCCCGCGGTTACCAGTTACAAGCCTCAGTAGGTGTGCACGCCCAATTGGGCCGCCACCTCGAAATACAACTGGCCCCCGAAGCCGTACTCGCCGAAAACAAATCCTTTGAACAATTCTCTTCTCAACTGAGCGATAAATCCTGGGCGGCGCGATACCGTTTCTGGAATACCATCGACATGCCCGACCGTTTCGGCAATGACCATTACCAGAAACTGTTCCCCGGCCAGTCTTTCATCCGCTACAATACCCGTTCCCTTTCCTTCGGCATTTCTACGCAAAACCTCTGGTGGGGGCCCGGTTACCGCAACGCGCTCATCATGAGCAGCAACGCCCCCGGCTTCCTGCACGCTACCATCAATACCATCCGCCCGCTGCACACCGGCATAGGCGATTTTGAAGGGCAGATCATTGCCGGTAAACTGGATGGCAGTGATGTATTGCCACCTCGCATCTACAGTGTGTACAACGGCCAGTTCCTGTACCAGCCCAAAAACGATGAATGGCGCTACCTGACCGGGATGGTACTCACCTGGCGACCCAAATGGACACCCAATCTCTTCCTCGGCTTCGCCAAAGCCTCTTACCTCTACCACAGCGACATTACCAACCCATTAGATATACTGCCCTTTGAAGGCTTCCTGGGACATAGCCGTACCCAGGCCGAGCGCACTGGTAAAAAAGCTTCCCTGGGCTCTTTATTCATGCGTTATATCATGCCCAAAGAACAGGCTGAAATGTACCTGGAATACGGCCGCAAAGACATTTCTATGATGCCCTGGAATGTGCTGCAGAATGCACCTTATCGCAGGGCTTTCACAGGCGGGTTCCGCAAACTCTTCAACTGGAAAAACCAAAGCCATATTCTGCTGGCAGTAGAACTAACGCAATTACAGGCCCCCGACGCCACCCTCATACGCAACCCCGATAGCTGGTACACGCATGCCTACGTGCGGCAAGGCTATACGCAGCTGGGCCGCCCGCTGGGCGCCGGCATAGGCCCCGGCAGCAACAGCGAGACACTGGAAATAGCCTGGGTAAAAGGACTGAAAAAAATAGGCATCCAGTTTGAACGCCTCCGCCACAACGGCGATTTTTACTATTATGCTTTTGAATCGATCGGTGACTTCCGCCGCAACTGGGTAGACCTTTCCACCACCTTCAAAGCCGATTGGAACTACCAACGTTTCTTTTTCTCCGGCCAGCTCGGCATCATCCGCTCCCTCAACTACCAATGGCTGGTAATACAGTTAGATCCCCGCAACTATTTTGCACCGGGTAACGAGTATTTGAATATCGCCGCTAAAATAGGCGTGGGCTACCGCTTATAATGATAACTATATTTTACTAAAAAATGTATATTTGTAAAATATACTTATCGTTATGAAAATAAAAACCACCCCCTTCCTGCCAAGTGTTGCTAAAACACTTGTTTCATTGGGTGAAAATATTAAGCTGGCGAGGTTGCGCAGAAAACTAAGTACAGAAGAGGTGGCAGAAAGAGCAAACATCAGCCGGCCAACCTTACACTCCATTGAAAAGGGTTCACCGCGTGCATCCATTGGCGCTTACGCACAAGTCCTTTTTGTATTAAACCTGGAGAAAGATATATTAAAAGTAGCTGCGGATGATATATTAGGCAGAAAGCTTCAGGATGCTGGGCTTACCGTGAAAGAAAGGTCTCCCAAAAAACCAACGAAAAAATAGCATGGCGCTACATACACAGAAAAAAATATGGGTTTATGCACATTGGCAGGAATTACAACAACCCTTTCTCATGGGCATGCTTTCTGTGACCCCTGCAAAAGGCAAAGAATCTTTTTCATTTGAATATACTACTGAATGGCTCAAATCCGGTTTCTCTCAAATGATTGATCCGGATTTACAACTCTACCCGGGTGCTTATTATCCACGGGATGATAAACCCAATTTTGGTATTTTTCTTGATTCCTGTCCCGACAGATGGGGAAGGGTGCTGATGCAGCGCAGAGAAGCGGTTTTGGCAAGAGTAGAACAAAGAGCAGCAAAGAAGCTGTTGGAATCAGACTTTTTATTGGGTGTATACGATGGCCACAGAATGGGGGCATTGCGCTTTAAATCAGATGAAGACGGGCCATTTTTAAATGATAACAAAGAGATGGCTTCCCCTCCGTGGACTTCATTGAGAGAGTTAGAGCAGGCTAGTTTAAAGTTTGAAGAAGATCATACGAATGACCCTGAATATTTAAAATGGCTTAACATGCTGATTGCTCCGGGTTCATCATTAGGAGGCGCCAGGCCAAAAGCAAGTGTAATGGATGCAGCACACAGTTTATGGATTGCAAAATTTCCAAGTAAAAACGATGACAAAGACGTAGCAGCATGGGAGATGGTAACCAACCAACTGGCAAAAGCAGCCGGCATAAACATAGCGGAAGGGAAGTTGCAACAGTTCAATAATAAGTACCATACCTATCTTACAAAACGCTTTGACAGAACAGCAAAGGGCGAACGGATACATTTTGCTTCGGCGATGACGCTACTTGGTCATATTGACGGTGATGATGCGTCAGGCGCCAGTTATCTCGAATTACTGGAATTTATTTCAAGGTATGGCGCAGACGTGGAGAAAGATTTAGAAGAATTATGGAGACGAATAGTTTTCAGTATATGTGTTAAAAATACAGATGACCATCTACGCAATCATGGCTTTCTGCTTACCCATAAAGGCTGGGTATTATCACCGGCTTATGACATCAATCCCAATGAATACGGAAAAGGCTTGAGCTTGAATATAACAGAAACAGACAACTCACTTGATTTAGATTTAGCAGTGGAGGTAGCGGATTATTTTCGTTTATCAGCAGCAAAAGTCAAAGATATTATCCTACAGGTTTCTAATGCGGTAAAGGGATGGAAAAAACTTGCTGAAAAGGAGAAAATATCAACTGCAGAACAAGAAAGGATGTCTGTAGCGTTTAAGCTTGATTAAACTTTACCGGCTTCCGGTAAAACCAGGCCATCAACAGTACGCTTCCCACAAACCCAATGGCTCCTCCCGCCGCGGCCGCCATCCACCAATGCCATTCATTTTTCTTCAGCGGTAACTCCGGCGTGTCTACCACCTGCACGGTGGGCGTTTCCTGTATCAGCGCCGTTCTGCTGATCTCCAGGTTCTTCACTATTTCTGCATAGATCGTCCCCTGCACCACTTTATCCCTCGAAGAAATTTCCGCTGTCACTTCCGGCGCCGTATAAGCCGGGTTCACATCGAGCAACATCCTGCTGGCATCGGCTGCCGAATAAGTTTTGCGGTTCAGGGCATATTGTAAACTGTCGGCTTTGGCCTGTAAACGCTTTACATTGGTAGATAACCTGCGCGTTTTGGTTTCAATATAAAAATCGGCCGACTCCTGTAACAATCTTTTACAGAACAACTGGCTCAGTTGCTCATTGCGCATGGTGGTTTGCATTTCAAAAAAACCCAGCTTACGGTCGGGCTTGGCAATGCTCAGCTCTTTTTCTCCTATCTGTTTGATGATGCGTTGCAGCAGGCTGTCTCCCAGGCGGCCGAACGTGCTAAGGCCGGGCGTAAAATCTACCTGTTTGCCCACTTTGCTGCTGTTCTTCCATTTTTCTTTCCATCCGTAAGTGTCGGCGTAGAGGTCGGCCAGGGAATATTGTTTGTTGCTGTCGACAGGTGTGAGGAGGGTTTTTTTAATCAAATGCTGACTGCGCACCAGCTCCAGCACATTATCACCTGCCAGCACACCGCTGGCGCCGCCGGAGAGGCTGCCGATATCAAAGCCGAATTGTCCCGCCAGGGCGCTCATGATGGAGCCGCCGCCTGTTTTGGCGTCTTCTACCACGAAGCTGAGCCGGGCTGTGTATGTAACCGGGCTTAACCAGGCTAATACCAATCCCACTACAATACCTGCTACGGTTACCAGCATCCAGGTGCGTACTTGCCCTAAGGCTGCTTTTATGCGTTGCAGGGCTTGCTGCCATTGAGTTTGGAATGAATAAGGTTCGTCTTCGGGTAACATGATATTTTTAATTTTCAATCGTCATCCCGAGCGTAGCCGAGGGATCTGCCCGAACGCGCTAGCAGCTCCTTCGACTCGCTGCGCTCGCTCAGGATGACGTTTTTTTTTCGGTTATTTTCTGAGTACTGCTATCAAGCTAATCAGCGCAGTGAAAGAGCCGGTGAGCGCTGAAATTTCTATCACCGATAAACCGCGCTTTTCTCCTTCCAGCCGCTCGGGTACAATGATCTTACTTCCGGGCATTACCCTTGGGTAATGGCGGAAGAAAAGAAAATGCCGGATCTTTTTGTTGATGCCATTGCTGTACGCCACATACGCTTTGCGCAGGTTCCCTTTGTCGGTTACACCACCGGCATCGGCAATATAAGACAACATGCGGCCAGAGCCATAGCTCAGGATCTGCGGTGTGAACACAGCCCCCTGCACTTCTACAAAAGGTACATTGCGCGGCACATAAATGCTGTCATCCGGCAGCAGCAGGAATTTTTCATTGCTGCGGTTGCCAGCCTCAAACAAATTGGTGCCCACACGCAAATGGTTGCGGTACACCTGCACATTGGCCATCGATGCATAAGGCGTAATACCACCGGCGCGCAGCAACAGTTCCTGCACGGTCTCATCTCTCCGCTCCAGCGCATAATCGCCCGAATACAATACTTCACCCCTGAGTTTTACATTGCCCAGGGTATGGTAGTTGAGTAGTTTGGGAACGAACACATAATCGAGTGGTTGCAACAGGGTATGGCTGCTTTGCTGTAGGGTAGAATCTACATCTACCTTTAGCAGGCTGAGCAGTTGGTTGGCCAGGGTATCGGATTTATTTTTCTCTAATCGTGATATCTCCACTTTGTGGGTAGCGGCATCGGCCGTAAAGCCACCCGCCATCACAATAGCGTCTTCTACTGAAATACCCTGCCGGAACTCGAATGAGCCCGGATTGCGCACATTACCGCCAACGGTAACGCTCAGTACATCCCGTATGCTGTCGCGCGCAGGTATGTAAACAGAGTCTTCGCGGATCAATGCAATATCATTGGTTTTGCCGGATTGTATTTGGTTGAGGTCGAAAGAGACCAGCTCGCGCACAGCGCCATTGTCGCGGAAGCGCACAATATATCCCCGGTTGCGGAACGCATCTTCGCGCAGGCCATCGGCCTTACGGATCAGTTGGGTAAGGGTAAGATCCTGGCTCAATTCGTAATTGCCGGGATGATACACCGCGCCGCTGATAACGACACGGTTGCTGAAACGGCTGAGTATTTTTTCTACCTGCACCGAATCGCCGTTGCGGGGAAGGAAATAAGCAAAATCGGCGGCCGCCACATCACGCACCTTTCTTTCTTTATCGCCCAACTGCACCAGCTTTACCGCGTCTTTGAGAGCATGATCGCCCAGTCCGCCGCCATAGTTAATGAGATCGGCCAGGGTTTCTTTGCCCAGCAGCTCATAGATCGCCGGGCGCTTTACTTCACCCGCCAGCATCACCCTTTTCTCGTACACAGGAAAACGGATCACATCCTGGTCCTGCAAACGGATATTGGGTAATGTGCCCTTTTGTAAGAATTCATAAAAGTCAACCGTCTGTAATACTTTATTGTCGCGGATCAGCTCAATTTTTCGCAAAGAGCCGTTCTGCGAAGGACCGCCGGAGAGGTACAATACGTTGAAAAAACTGGCCAGGGCTGTTACCGTATAATTACCCGGCTTCTCGGCTTCGCCGATCACACTTATCCGGATGCCCCGCACATTGCCAAGGGAAAGGTACAAGCGGGTGCGGCCCGATGCCAACCCGGGGTAAGGAACGCGCAGCCGGTTCTTGATCTGTTGTGTGGCTTGGTCGATAGTGAGACCGTTCAGGTTCACAAAACCGGCATGGGGCAATTCATAATTGCCTTCGCGGCTGATCACAGCGGTATTGGTGAGTTCATTGAGACCCGAAAGGGAAAGCGTTAATTCATCATTGGCGCCCAATACATAACTGGCCGGGGTGGCCACATTGAAATTGGGCTCAAAAGACATCTCCGGACTATTGAAAAAATCAAACCCGTAGTAAGGAGAATTTTTTTTCAGCTGCGGCATTTCAAAGATCCAGGTAGAGTCGCGCATAAAATTACTGGTATCCTTGATGATGGTGTTGGTGCTGAACCGTGATTTGGAGCCCGCCTGTAACTGCACCAGCCTTTTTTTGAAAGCATTCACTTCAGTAGGACTCATCCCTTTCTGCACCAGCAAACGAACGGCATCGCTTTCAGACATGCCCGACTTCTGCGCCTGTTGCCACAGTTGAATGATCTGCTGGTCGGACAGCTGCGATACTTTGCCGGAGAAACTGCCGTTCTGCGCCAGGGCGGCGGTACCTGCCAAAGTAATGAACAGCCAACCCAGGCCACGGAGAAAATGCTTCATAGTATGGAATAAGTGCGACAAATATATAGGTTTTGAAGGAGAGGCTTAGAGCCCGTAACTCATGCCGATGTTCAGGGTATGGTCGTTGTACGACTGCCCCGTTTTATAATCGGTTACGTGCAGGTTGCTGATAAAGCCGCGCAGGTACAATTTATGCACCCATTGATAAGAGAGGCTGCCATACCATTCCTGGCGATGGTTTTGCAGGTCGAACAGGAAGGGAGGTTGCGGCTGTGCAAAATATTGCTGGTCTACAGTGCCGGGTCCGCCCTTGCGGATATACTGGTAGCGAACCATGCACTGGAGGCGGGGAGCAGGGGTGTATTTGAGGAAAGCGATCCACCGGTCGGCATTATTACCCATCCAGTCGCCCAGCAGGTAACTGTCGTGCGTATACAGTTGGGCGGGTATCAGGTTGCTGTACACAAAGGGCCTGATCTTGGTATATTCGGCGCCGATGGTGAGATAAGGGATGAACGCATCTGTAACGGAAGCGCCGATATTCATACCTACCTGGTTGCGGTTTTTTACCTTATCGAACACCTTTGACAGGAGTATCTCGTCGATGAACAGGGTGGAATACAAATGGGTTTTGGGCAACTGGTTGCGCGAGCTCACCTGGAAAAAGAACTGACCGTTTGAGCCGTTGTTATTGTTGTTGTCATTGACCAGGTTGTCATAAGCTTTGAAGAACATGATGGGGATCAGGTAGCCCAACTCCAGCCGGTCGCTGTAGATCATCGATTCGCCTAAGCTGATATCCAATCCTTTTGTGGGCGTGATCTGTACACTATGTGTAGCCATATATTTGGCGATGGTGAACTCGCGAATGCCACCATAAACGGTGTTGCCGGTACGGTAGGAGCGGGTAGAGTCTATAATATCTGAATGCAGCCAGGCATGGGTATAGTTGAAGCTGAGCCAGGGCAGTGGCCGGTAATCGAGGCGTATATAGGGATAGGTAGGGGCTTTGTCGGACAATACCATCCGTCCGTTCTCGCCATAACCCCATAGCAGGTGATCCTGCCCGATGCTTACCGAACCATTCTTCCAGGTATAGGCTAATCCGGCGCGTAAGGCGGTGTAGTTATGGCTTTTTTTATTGTCGGCAATACGGCCCACGATACCCGTTTCGGGCGTGTTTTGGCGTATGGTATCCATGCCCGGGCCTTTTTCATTGATATCATTCAGGGCAATGTACCACGACCAATGCTTATCGCCATACCCGTATATATTGAACCCGGAGCTGTATTGCTTCACATCCTTGCCACTGCCGCGTATATAGCCGGCAGTGATCACCGGATCGGCCCTGAGCAGGAACTGTTTACCGGTATAAGAAAAAAAGCGCCAGCGTGCATAACCGTCTTTTTTGAAAACGGTAGGTTTGGTATTGATGGCCGATGAATCGCGCTGCAATTCTTTTGAATCGGTATATTCCTGACGATAGAAATCAAGCTCTTTTTGTTCTACCCGGCTAAGTTGTGTTTGGTGGGCAGCCAGGCTGTCGAGGCATTGTTCAATATAAATGCGGCTGAGTGGCCGGATATGATCATTGAAAACGATCAATCCCTTCTGCGCCATACGGGAAAGATAATTGTACACCTCGCCGCGGTGGTCTTCCCAAACAGATTGACCGCTAGCCTTAGGGGTAAATGCTTGAAAGCTAAACAAGAGTGCGAAAAATAAGATGCTTCTCATTTAAAAATAATTTACAATGTACCGAACGGTCAAAGGTAGGCTTCGGCAAAAGATGCATAAATTAATATATTCTAATACGCATTCTGATCCCCTCTGCAGATATTGATCACCGTTTGCAGAATGATCTGGCAATCCAGCCAGAATGTCCAGCGATGGATATAATAGAGGTCGAAGTTCACACGGCGCTGCATAGAGCCCGGACTGCGGGTTTCACCACGACAGCCATTCACCTGCGCCCATCCTGAAATGCCCGGCTTCACCACATGGCGCAGCATGTAATTGTCTACCGTTTGCATGGATTCCAGGTTTAGTGGTGTGGGGTGGGGGCGCGGACCCACCACCGACATATTACCCAGCAACACATTCCAGAACTGGGGCAGTTCATCGAGGTTAGTGCGGCGCAGCACGGCACCGAGGGGCGTCACGCGCGGATCGTTTTTCAGGGCCTGGTTATAATGGCCGTTGCTGTCGGTATCGTGGCTGCCATTCACCATGGTACGGAACTTATAGCAAGTGATCTTTTCATTGTTGAGACCCCATCTTTCCTGCTTGAAAATAACAGACCCTCGGGATGTAAGTTTAATTGCTATCGCAATCAGGGGGAGCAGCCAGCTACCGATCAACACGAAGAAAAAAAGAGAAAACAACACGTCGAAAATGCGTTTGAGAAGCTTGTTCTCTTCTTTATCCAGCGGCAGCTCGCGGATATTGATCACCGATAATTGCCCGATATTATTGACCTGTATGGAAGAGGTGGCGAACTGTTGCACATCGGGAATGATCCTTGCCTTGGTACCGTAATAATCGCAGATCTCAATGCATTCCTGGATCATTTTGCTTTGGGCATTGGGCAGGGCGATGACCACTTCATCTACCATCTTGCCTTGTAAAAGGGCAGGCAGTTGAGAAAGGCCTCCGTGATAAGTACAGCCGTTCATTTTAGGCGTATGGTCGTCGATGAATCCAATGCATTTATAACCGTAATAATAATATTTATTGATGGTCTCATAAAAATCGAGGGCGCTGTTGGTGGCGCCTACCAGCAACAGGTTGTCGAGCAGCTTGCCCTGGAAAAGGGCCGAGTGCAGGTATTTACGGATAATGTATTTGGTAATGGTAAAGAAACCAAAGAGCAGGGCGATGAAAGTGACGAAGAACAAACTGCTGAATTGAAAATAATCCTGGAGGAAAAAAGAAATGGAACTGAGCAGTATGCTGTAGATGACCAGCGTGTAAGCAATAAAAACGATCTCTTCAGAATACTTGTTAGACCGCCGGTCCTTGTATAGCTTGGAAAAAGCGGTAGCAACGTACCAGGTAGTGAGGGCGATCAATAAAAAAAGATAATTGCTGGCATCGTTGGCGAAAATACTTTGTTTGAGAACCAGGCGTCTTGCCACTATGAAAGAGATCCCGATCACAGGACCGTCGATGATGTATTTAATGAGCGTGTACCGGTTATACGACTTGGTCATAATGCGTTCAAAAGGATATTAGCACGTTGATAGGGGGGATCAACAATTTTCATGCTAAAATAGTTGAATATTTAATAGCCACCTAAGAAAGACCCGGTTTAGGGGATAAAACGCTGCTTGCGGATCTTCTGCCTGACTACCAGGGGGATGAAGCGGGGCGCCTCTACAAAATAGCGGTTGAACAGGCGCCGGGGTTCTTTGTAAAAGCGGTACAGCCATTCCAGGCCGTTTTGTTGCATGAAACGGGGTGCCCGGGGTATCAGTCCGGCTGCCACTTCAAAAGCGCCGCCCACGCCAATGGCCACTTTCACTTCCAGTTGGTCGAGGTGATCATATATCCAGAAATCCTGCTTGGGGGCCGTAAGACTCACCCAGAGGATATCGGGTTTAACCTCGTTGATGAGCCGGATCATTTTTTGGTTTTCGGCCTCGCTGAACTGTTCGGCGAAAGGCGGGGAGTAGAGGCCGGTGATGCGGATGCCGGGGAAGCGCTGTTCATAGGCTGTTTTGAGCTGTTCGGCCACCCCTTCCCGGGCGCCCAGCAAGAACATGGTATATTTTCTATGGTAGCACTCCTCCATATATTGCGGGAGCAGGTCCAGGCCGGTAACCCTTCCTTTCAGGGGGGTGCCCAACAGTTTGGAGGCCCAGATCAGGGGAACACCGTCGCACAAGGTGAGATCGGCGCTGTTGTATAATTCTTTGAGGGGCCGATTGCGGTGTGCCCACACCACGCAGTTGACAGGCGTAACACAAACTCTTTTTTTCTCGCCGGCATCCACCCACCGGTTGAAGATATCCATCGTTTCCCGAAGAGAAACATTGCTGATACCCGTTCCGGCGATATTTACTTTAGTGGCAGTTCGCTCGTTCATAAACTGGTGCAGGATTGGTTTTGCTTCTATTGTTCCTGCAACTTGTTTTGCAAAGAGGCAGTAAGTGCTATTAAGGCAGGGGAGAATTGTTCACTTTGTAGCTGTGCGTACTTTAATTCAACTGTATGATACAATCCTTCCAAAAAATCGAATTCCTGCACTACAATTGTATCCTTGCATCGAACAATTTCTGAGATTAGCTCACTTTTGTCCGCATTAAAAATGGAAAAGTTGACGCATGGAAATTTTTCATCACCATAAAAATATTTGTCCACCCTCAGGACTTGATTATTAAAGGCAGATTCATAAGAAAATAGTCCTTTCCCTTTCTGCCACTGAAGCAATCCATGAGTGGTAGCATCTTTCACTGTATTGGTCAGTAATATAAATTGTTTATTGAACATAGCTAAGACTTTAACATGTTTTCACAGGATTCGAATTCAAGGAGTACTTTTTGGATATGGAGTTGATGGTGGCTACGTGGAAAATTTTTAATCGTTGTTTCGTCCATTGCTATTAATTCTTGCTCCATTTGTTCCAACAAAATTAGTGCCTTTTTGCCATCTATCAATATCCCCTTTGTTAAGCCTCCCTGCCTTTGTAACATAGACTGAAGATAGCTATAGGCACGATTTATTTCATATCCGTAATCAGTAACTGTGTTTCTGGAAATATTGACGTCCGTCTCCATCCGGTCGTTCAGAGACTCAAGTACTCTCTTGATATATCCACATTTTACCAGCGAATTAGTTTTGTAATCCTGTTGCCGGATATCCTCCAGTGCTTTATCTCTGATTATCTGATCGCTTTCTAATTTAGACACCTGGAATACAGTCATAGCCAGCCCAATAATGGTAAAGAAATTACAGACTGTGGCAAAGAAATTTATTTCAAGAACTCCGCTTTCCCATAGATGATATTCATAACCAAACCAGTGCCAGCAGAGATACGAAAGTAAAACTGATACAAACAGAATGAGGAGAAACAACAATAACACCTTTCTGATGGCATTCATATGTATCCAGAATATTTGTAATGATCGAATCAAATGTAGAGGGGAAGCTAAATCCCAAAAAGAGTTTTTCTACTCTTGTTTAGATGCAGAATAATACAGATGCGCTTCCATTTCAAGTGGATAGCGCCTAAAGCGCCGGCATCAAAAATGATAAACCTGCTCGAGGGTTTGCAGGTAACGCATTTCAGAGTAGTGCTGCTGAAAGCGATTGTATGAATCGGCGGAAACTTTGTCGAGCGCTTCCCTGGAAAGTCCTTCAAATAAATTGATCACCCTGATCAGGTCGTCGGGGTTGCCGGCTTCGTAAAGGAAACCATCCGTTTCATTGTTTACGAACCCACGGCTGTTGATGGTGGTTGCTACAATAGGAATGGCTCCGGTGCTCCGCGCTTCAATCAGGGTCATGGGCATTCCTTCAATCCAGAGAGAAGGAAATACAAGAGCGCGGCATTGCGCATAGTATTTAAACAGCACTTCGGGAGGCTGGGCGCCTTCGTACCGGATGTACTCAGAAGTATGTTGTTGCACAAAGTCAGACAACTCCCCTTCACCAAAAATCACCAGCTTTTTCTTCGCTTTTGTGAAGGCTGCTACCAGGTGCTGGATGCCTTTTTCTTCACTGAGCCTGCCTGCATAGAGATAATAGTCGTCCCGTTGATCGTAATGCTGGTAGTTGCCATTGCCGGCCATCGGCAAAAAATTCGGCCTCACTACAATACGTCCGGCAGGCACGCCTATTTCTTCCAGTAAATGGGGCATGAATGGATTGACAGCGATAAAACGGTCTACTTTTTTAACCCAGGTGCCCAGCAAACGGTGAAAACGGGTAGACAGGGCCAGTGCAGCCGAAAACATACCGGAAGATTTGAAGCATTTACCGGCAATCCCCTTATTGAAGCTTTTCTTTGTATGACAATCGAAGCAGGTTTTGCCATTGAGGAAGAAAACACCGTTCAGACAAAACAAGCGGTAATTGTGCAGGGTCATTACCGTGCTGGCGCCGGCAGCTTTTGCCGCCCAGAACACAGAAGGCGATGCCGTATAAAAGAAGTTGTGCACGTGTACCACCTGTATCCTGTGTTTCTTGACCAGCCGGTATACTTTCAAAAAAGCGTTCAGGTTATAAAAAAGCTTCAAAGGCATTGAAAAAGCGCCGAAGCCTGCTTTACTCAGTTGTTGGTTCTGAAATTCCAGGTAGTGGATGGTATAGGCATTCCTCGTTAGCACTTCCATTTCGTTGTGTACCACACTGTCTTCCCCGCCTTTGTGCAGGTACTTATTGTGGACAAACAATACAGAAGGTTTCAAAGGAACCATTGGTGTAATTTGGAAAGGCACAAAGATAGTCAAATCAGGAACTCCGGAGCTTTTTAAATAGCGCCACCAGTTCCTGCGCAGCGATCTTCCAGGAAAACTGCCGCAACCGTTCTGTTCCTTTTTGTATGAGGTCGGTCCGCAAGGCTTCATTGTCGATCACCATACGCATTTTCGAAACCATATCAGCCGTATCATAGGGGTCGAACGTTAACACCGCGGGTCCGCCTATTTCCGGTAAGCAGGTATTATTGGCCACCAGTACCGGTACCTGGTAACTGAATGCTTCCAGTATGGGAATGCCGAAGCCTTCGTTTACAGAAGGGAATATATAAAGGGCTGCATGCTGGTAAACCATACCCAACTGGTCATCTGGCAGGTAACCGGGTGTGATCACTACATTTTCGAGCTGGTGCTCCCTGATGGCGGCCATGATCTGTGCCGTATCATCTGAATGCATTTTTCCATCACCCTTTCCTACCAACACCAATTTGTATTGCTCGTATCCATGATCGCGTAATTGTTTGAATGCACGTATCAGTGCGGGAAGATTTTTCCTTTTTTCCATCACACCTACATGCAATATGTACCGGAAGTGCTGGTGAACCGGAAGCCAGGAAGGAAGCGCTGCTGTAGCCTGCCTGTTATGCAGCGTCTTCGGACCTTCATAGATAGTGACGATCTTTTCGAGCGGGATTTTTGTATAATGATGGATCCTTTGCCGGGCATAATGACTGGGCGCTACAATGCATGCAGAGCGCCTGGCCGCAGGAATGGCGATAAGTTTAAATAGTTTAAGCCAGATGCGGTTATAGTGTTGGGGATATTCGTAAAAAAATGCATCGTGAAAAACCTCTACGGTTTGATAACCCAAATGCAGATAAGGGGCAAAATAATCGATACAAAAAATAATATCCGTTTTCTTCGACCATGCTTTTAAAGGCAGCGACACCTGTTTCCAGCATTGCAGGTTGAAGTGCTCGAATAACTTCAGTAATTTATTTTTGCCGGAATAGACAGGTATCCAGGTATCGAAAAAGAAAAAACGGCAATGGCTGTCTTCTAATAGTTTCAACTCCCTGCACAACTCTTCGAGGTAAGTCTTTTGGCCGGTAGCGGCAGCCTTTAAGTTGCGTATATCAATGCCGATATTGAGGGGTCTTGTCATAGTTGGTGCCGCAATGATAATTTATTTTGTGTAACCATGCTAATCATCAGTCCGGACAAGAACCAGGTGAAATAACTGATGTATATATACGATTCTACTTCCGAAGTGAGCAACGGGATAATAAGGCCCACTTTCAGTAATACCAGGGCAATGCCCAGCTTGCGGTATTTAAGGTGTGATTGCCGCATGAATAGTTTTGCCGCGTTACCAATGATCAGTACATATATCCATAAATAAAGCAGTACCGATACCAGCCCGGTTTGCACACCGATGATGATGAGTTGGTTTTCTCCGCCGATATTGGCTTTGAGTTCGCCAGCTATACGGCCCGATGCGCCAAGGCCAAGTCCTAGCGGGTGGCTGGCAATGGCCTGCACGCCGTCGAGCCACTCTAACAAGTGACTTACACTGGAGCTGTCGGTAAAGTCGATGGTAGACGCAATGAAATCATATACATCGCCTTTGGTCCATACCAGGGTGATCAGTGCAAGCGCCACCAGCCCCCAATGAAATATCTTCAGCAGCAGTTTCTTTTTGGTGAGTATAGCATAGGCATACAACATGATGAAATAGCTCACAAAAGAGGCCCTTGAAAAAGCAAAGAGCACGGAGAGTAATGTGCAACAAAAGGCAATGATGATGAAGTTGTTCAACTTCAGTTTGTTGTCCCTCCTTGTCATCAAAGCTATTAATACGGAAAGAGTAACCAGGGTGGCTGCCGCATGCTCCAAGGGCATGGAAAAAAAACTGGCAAAACGTTTGATGCCGTTAGACGTTTCGAATGTCCAGGTAAGACCATAATTACCCGAAGGATCTACGTTGAAAAAGTAAAAATTATAATCGGCATAACCAGTATGGGTTTGCAGGTGCTGGCCGTTGATCAGTTCGAACAGCAACACTACAGCTGCCGCTATGGCCACCATACAGATATAGCTGAAATACTTGTTAAGGTTAACGTCGGTGCCGGAAGATAAGCGGCCGATAAAATAGACCAATGCAAAAAAGCAGCTGCTCTTGTAAGAGAGTAGTTTCTCCATCACACTGTAACTGCCAATGGGCAGGATCACATATAAGAGGTTATAAGAAAGATAAGCGATGATGAGCCAGTCAACCGTATGGAATTGTATGCGCTCTTTGAGCCGGTAGATCAAACAGCCTAATGTAAGCAGTACGAGGAATTCTTTGCAAGCCTGGAGAAGGGGTATCAGGCTTCCGAAACCATACATGAAACTGACAGACAACGATGTAATATAGATAGGCAGCGAAAAAATAACGAAGATCAGGAAACGGTCTGTTTTGCCCTGTAATACATAATAAACCGATAAGAAAAAGAAAACCAGGTATATGACAGGAAACAAGAACATGGGCAATCTTTGCTTTATGGGTATTGAATGGAATCAAAAATGCCGTCTTTAATGGCGCGTGTCATGGCTTTTAGTTTTTGAAAACGGCCCCTCATGGTGAAATACCCCAATACCATAACAAGATAACCAAAATTAAACAGCGCTACACTAGGTACGCAATACCAGGGCGTATATTGCTTAATGATCCACAGCCGGTTGCGCTGGTTATAATAATGTGCAAGCGGGTGAACATAGCCTTCTTTGGATTTGGTCTTACTCTTTGTAGACATACCGGCAATATGATAGATCACCGCATCGGGTTCGTATACCAGCGGGTAACCCAGCTTGCGAATGCGGAAAGAAAGGTCTACATCTTCATTGTATAAAAAGAACTTGTCTGCAAACAACCCGCTCTGTTGTAAAACACTGTTACGAACCAGGAAGGCACATCCTGTGATCCAGTCTACCTCTTTACGGATGGCATATTTGGGATGGGTATGCTTAGCTTCCCCCAGGGTATAGCTCCAACCCAGGAACCGGTTGTAATAAGAGCCGCCGTTCCAAAGCAGTTGCCGGTTGTGCTGGTAAAAAATGCGCGGTTGTACAGCGCCGGCTTCCCGGTGGGCGTCCATATAGGCGGTGAGCTTTGCAAGAAAATCAGGTTCTGCGAGGGTATCGTTGTTGAGTATGAGTGAATACGTGAATCCGTTTTGCAATGCATACCGTAAACCGATATTATTACCTCCTGTAAAACCCAGGTTAGCGGAAGAACGTAAGAAAACAACTTGTGGATGCGCCGCTGCAAGCTGATCGGCTGAACCATCTGCAGAAGCATTATCTACCAGGATCACTTTGTAAGATGGATGAGTAAGACCGGCCAGCGAATGCAGGCAATCGTTCGTTACTTCGAAACTGTTCCAGTTGAGCACTATGATCGCAACAGAAGAATTCATGCATGTGTTTTGCGGATGAACAGAAAATACAAAGGCAAACTGCAAACTTCGATGATAATAGGGAAATACCCATACCAGTTTTCATGGCCCAGCTTTACAAACAGGAAAGAAGTGATGATGGCAATGGAACAAAGGATCACCCCGATGGTAAACAGGTAGCTGTACCTGTTTTTAACCAGCAGGTCGATCACATTCATGGCATTGAGTGCGGCTATAAAAGGCACGAATGCAACAGAACGGATATACAGGGTGGTGAGTGTATCCGGTTTGCCCGTAAGCAGGGTAACGATCCAGGGACCAAGCCAGAGCAGTCCGCCCGCAGCCAGCAGGAAGCAAACAGCCAGCCACCCATTGATGGTGGTTTTATATGAGTGCCATAATTCTTTTTGTTCGCGGAACAGGACCGCTGCGCGCGGGTATACAGCACTGGAAAAAGAAACGATGAGCAGGCGGAACGACCATACGATCTTATCGCATAAAGAGTAAGCGCCGAGAACGAGCGGGGAAACCACACCCGAAAGGGTAAACAGAAAAAAAGACTGTTGCAATTGCACAAACAAATTGTTGCCTGTGAGAAAAAAATTATGCTTCAGGAATTGCCGCATCGCTTCAATGGAAATACGGTACCGGGTCAATTGATATTGACGTAGAAGGTATACCAGCAGGGGAATAAAGAAAACAGTACTGCTGAGACCCAGATAGAAATTAACCCACCAGCCGGGCGTATTGGCATGTATCAGTACAATGATGAGCAGCGCAGAAAGCAATTTGGCCATCAGGTTGGCTACATTGTATAAAAATAATTTTTCGATGCCGATGAAAAAGAACAGCGGATTAAGCATTTCTGCAAAAACGATGGTACTGGCAAACAGGAAATAACGGGCATGCGGAACAGAAAAACCATAGAGACCTGCGAGCACTATCATTGATAGTATGAAAAGCAGGAAACGCGTATAGTAAACCGTATAAAAGATTTCATTCAGCGCCTTGCCATTGTTTTTGTTGATCGCTACGTCTTTAATACCCGATTGGTTAGTACCATAATTAATGAACAAACCGGCAAGCGCTGCATAAGCATTGGCTACCATGGCATAACCGAATTCATGCAGTCCGATGATACGGATGATGATGGGGAACAGGAGGATCTGGATCACTGCATTGGATACCTGGATAAAACCGAGGTTGAAAAAATTGGCCAGAAAAGGCTTGCTTTTGATCATGGTGCAATGATATAGATAAGTTATTTCATTTTCTTCAACCAGAAAGAGCCCGGCTCGACATCTGCTGTAAGGTTGGTTAGTACTGCTTGCGTTTGAGGGAAATAACTGTTTTTAAGGTGGTTCAATGTAAAAAGGATTTCAAAACTTTCATTGAAATACAAGAATGCTTCCAGCAGGTATTGTTCGTTCCAAAGCCTGATTTCATCTACCAACCATTCCTTGCGGTAATGGCGCGGCGTAAAGATATCATGGATGTGAATGATCACGTCTTTAGCGAGTATTGGAAGAATTTCCAGGTATTCAAACAAGACATCGTTTTCGGGGCGGATCACGTGCGATGAATCGATGAAGAGAAAATCACCCGCTTCGAGTTGAGAGAAAAAAGAAGGATCGATGTTCTCAACCTTTTCTTTCTTGAATTCAACTTCTTCGAATTGTTCCAGCCATTGGAATTCATAAGGCTCGATGCAGATGAGCTTGGTATCGTGACCTTCCGCTTTGTTCCTGCGGATCGCTTCGAGACTCAGCAGGGTGGTGAACCCGGAACCGATTTCGATGATCTTTTTAGGCTTGAGGTTACGGATCATCAGGTAATACAGATCGGCATCGCCTGCAGCAAAAGAACCGTTTTGCAGGTAATAGCAAGGCCGCTGCTGCTCTTGACTTTTGTGTTGAGGCAATGAACGCAATTCTTCCATATAACGCAGTTGCTGCAACATAGATAATTGTGCCTGCTCCCTGAGATCGATATGAAGATTGCGGATCTTTTTCGCATCGAATTGAGCGGAATATTTGATCTGCGGCTCGTAATAATGGTCCCTCACCGGGTAGATGCCCTGGCGAAGGAATACGGCCCTGTTGACAGGAAACTTATGAATACCATGCAGTTTGATCACACGCAACAAAGGCAGGTACAGGAAAGTAACAGGACTGGTGATTACGTCATAGATACGCAAGGCCGCCTTTTTAAACATACTCTTCATTTTCATGTGCGGATTAATATTTGACGGCCGTGATGCGGATATTATCGACTGACCAGCTTTTCTGGCATAAACTGTTAAAAGGCTGCAATGCGTCGCTGCAAGCCAAGGTCATTGCATTGGCATTATGTGAAGTGGTGATCTCTATTTTATACAAACTGCTTCCGTTGGCTGAATCTTTCAGCGCGCAAACGCCCGGTAAGCTGATATTCCAGGCATCGCTGTGCGCAGGGCTGGAAGCATTGCCTGCCTTGTAATTATTAGGGAAAGACTGGCCATGGATCCCATTGGAGAAAGTGGTTTGATAAAAGGGGTGATCATCCAGCGTCATTTGCCATACATCGGGAATATTATTACTGCCCGGGATAAAATCGCCGTCCCACTTATCGTGAATAAACAGGTCGAACTCTATTTTGATGGCATTGTGCTCGGGCAGGGTATCGAGGTGCAGCTCAAAACGGTTGTTGTTGAAGTTGCCGAACACATGGCTGTTGTTAAAGGAGAAGATCTTTAGCGAAGTATCGAGCCCATTGTAATTGTACACTTTAAGACTGGATTTCGACAATGTTTCGAAATCGTTAAAGTATACTTGCCTTTTAGTGGGCAGGTCTTTGAAACAGGCAGAAAAAAGGCAGGTTATTACAAAAGATATCAACGAAAGGGGAAGTAATGTGCTCCTGCTGTTCTTCATGGGGCCAAAAATAAGGCATCATTTCCTACATTTGCCACCATGCCGGAAAATCGTTTAACCATCAGGATCATCAACCACTCGAATAATGCATTGCCTGCTTATGCCACCAATGGTTCATCGGGTATGGACATCAGGTCCTGGCTCGATCAACCCCTCACCCTGGCACCCCTGGAAAGGGTGCTGGTGCCTACCGGTCTTTTCCTGGAAATACCCGAAAACCACGAAGCCCAGGTGAGGCCCCGCAGCGGTTTGGCCATCAAGCAGGGTATTACCTGCCTGAACACGCCCGGTACCATCGATGCAGATTACAGAGGTGAGCTGAAAGTGATACTCATTAACCTCTCTAACGAACCCCAGACATTGCAGCCGGGAGACCGTATTGCGCAATTGGTGTTCCAGAAAGTGGAGAAAGCGGAGTGGGTAGAGGTGAAGGAGCTGAACGAGACAGAAAGAGGCAGCGGAGGCTTTGGACATAGTGGAAAACAATAACTAACGCGTCATCCTGAGCGAGCGAAGCGAGTCGAAGGAGCTGCTTGAAGGTTTGGGCAGATCCCTCGGCTACGCTCGGGATGACGTCGCAAATTGAGGATGACGTACGAAAAAACAGATCATGAGCTTAACTAAAAATAATTTTCTTGTTGTGGTACTTCTTTTGTCAGCAGCCTTTGGCTGTAAGACGGCTAAGAAGGTACAGACCATACAGAGTGCCATCACTAAAAAAGATACGGCACAAACTGTGGTGATCAGCGAAACGCCAAAAGTAGATTCAGCAGCGATTGTAAAAGACCTGGTAAATAAAGTGGCGAAAAACAAAATTGATTTCAGCACTTTCAACGCCAAGATCAAAGTAACTTACGAGAGCTCTGAGAACAGCGATAACTATACCGCTTACCTCAGCATGCAAAAAGACAGCATGATACTGATTAAGATTGCGGGTAAATTTTTAGGCATCAGCAAAGTGGGACTGCAGGCCAGGATCACGAAAGACAGCGTGGTGCTGGTGAAACTGGTGCAGGGTGCATCGGTAAGCTATCGATCCATCAGCTACCTGCAGGATGTAACACAGATACCGTTCGATTTCAATACCCTGCAGGACCTCATCATCGGCAACCCCATATTCATCGACGGAAATATTGTATCGTATAAGAATACCCCTTCGCAGTTGCTGGTACTCATGGTGGGCGATCTTTTTAAGCACCTGCTGAGCATCGACAATAACAGCGGCAGGATCCTGCACAGCAAGCTCGACGATGCCGATCTGCAACGCAACAGGACCTGCGATATCACATTCAATAACTACCAGCCACTGGGTAATTATCAGTTTGCTGCTTACAGGAAGATTTCAGTGGCGGAAAAATCGAAACTGGACATTTACCTCGATTTCAAGGAATTTTCCCTAAACGAACCGTTAAAATATTCTTTCGATATCCCTAAAAGAATAAAGCGTAAGTAAATTTCCTTCTTAAACCGAGCCGGACATGATGAAAAGACTGTTGACTGTATTTCTTTTACTGGGCCTTGCAACGGGTTGCGCCTACGCGCAAACGACCAGGGAAGAATTGCAGAAAAAAGAACAGGACCTGAAAAAAGAATTGGCCGACCTAAACCGCCAGCAATTGGAAATACAGAAGAACAAGAAACTATCGCTGAGTCAGCTCGCCATCATCAAGAGAAAAGTAAAAGCCCGTGAAGAACTGGTGAACAGCATCAGCAAACAGATCCGTGCACTGGATGAGACCATCTTCACCAACGAACGGGATATTTACCGGCTGGGCAAAGAACTCGATACCCTCAAACTGAAATACGCCAAGAGCGTTGTGTTTGCCTATAAGAGCCGGGGCGGTTATGAATACCTCAACTTCCTTTTCTCGGCCAACAGTTTCAACGACGCCGTCAAGCGCATTACCTACCTGAAAAGTTACCGGCAGAACAGGGAAGCGCAGGCCAATGCCATCGTTAAATCTGACCAACTGCTGCACGAAAAGATTGGCCAGTTGAACAACAACAAAAAAGAACAGGTGGTGACCCTGCAAAAACAAAGCGATCAACTGAAAGCTTTGCAGGAAGACCGTCGCGACCAGGATCAGGTAGTAGCGCAGTTAAAAGGAAAAGAAAAAGAAATAGGCAAGCAGATACACGACAAAGAAAGGCAGCGGCAGAAAATGCGGGAAGCCATCCTGGCGGTGATCCGCCGCGAAACAGAGGAGGCGGCCAGAAGAGAAAGACTGGCCAGGCTGAAAGCGGCTGAAGATGCCAAAAAAGCGGCAGCTGCAGGTACACCCAAAGAAGCGGAGCCTAAGAGCAACACTGCAACCGCTACGGTAAAACCCAAAGCAACAGAGTCCAAAGTGGCCGATGCACCAGCGCGCGACCGGGTATACACACCTTTAGAGTCTACACCGGAAGGCCGCGAAACCTCTATCAAATTTGAGAACAACAAAGGCCACCTGCCCTGGCCGGTAGATGTGGGTAATATCGAAGCGCATTTTGGGGTAGAAACCATTCCGGGCACCAAGCTCACGCGTAAGACCGATGGTATTGAGATATCCCTGCCACAAGGATCAACAGTGAGAAGCATTGCCGATGGAGAAGTGTCGTATGCCGGAGAAGTACAGGGAGAAGCTACAGTGTTCCTGCGGCATGGTAAGTACTTCAGCATTTACAGCCATCTTTCCACCATTTCTGTTTCACGTGGCCAGCAGGTAAAAGCCGGCTCTGTGCTGGGCCGCTCGGGCACCAACATCGACGGAGAAGGCGCATTGCTGTTAATGATCAACAATGAAAAGAACACCCCCCTCGACCCCGAACAGTGGCTGAAGAGGCGCAGGTAATTGTTGATGTTATTTTTAAGATTTATGGTAGATTATTTGGGTTATCCTTACAATGAATTTGAACTTGTCATTGACGAGAATGGATTAAGATCATGCCAACAGTTTTAGATTATAATATTGATACTAAGCAGGTTAATAGAACTGATTCAATACCAGTTCATAAACCTGGCTTCATTAGTAGAATTGTAGGTAGTTATAAAGCAAGGGCAAGGGCCAAGAGCATTGCCTGGGGGCTTGCAGAAGCAGAAAAAATTAAGAACGGACAGAAGAAAGTAAAATCTTTTGAGCAAGCCATCAAAGACCTTTAAAGTTATCCCAACAGACAATTTTTTATCAGAAGCAAAAAAACTGCTTAAAAAATATCCGAATATTAAGGATGACTTTTTGGCCCCTGCTGATATGCTTAAGTGTGACCCTATAACTGGAAACGATTATATTGGCAGGCAGTGTTATAAAGTCAGGATGCAGATCTCCGATAAGAAAAAAGGTGAATCTGGAGCTGCGCGGGTAATAGTAAATATTGAAATATCAGATAGAGAGGTTTATGTTTTATCAGTGTATGATAAGGGAAATCAATCAACCATTAGCGAAAAGAGTTGAATAAACTGCTCGCAAAAAAATCATTGATTAATTAAACTTTTCTTCTTTGCCCCGGGCTTAAGCCCGGGGCAAAGAAGAAAAGGAGGAGATCAATTTTTTTGCTGGAACTCCAAATAATAGATCTTCAACAAGATGATGAAATAAGAGATCAGCAAAGGACCGAATATGAGCCCTGTGATGCCGAAATAATGCAACCCGATGATCACTCCCAACACCGTAACAATGGGATGCACATCCGCCATCCGCTTGGCCAGCGCAAAACGAACAAAATTATCCACCACACTGAGTACGATAGATCCCCAGGCCAGCACAAAAACACCCTGCCAGGTATGACCCGTTGCTATTAAATAAATAGCCACCGGCACCCATACCAGCGCCGTTCCCACCACCGGCACGATAGAAGAAAAACCAGTGATCACAGCCCAGAAACCCGCTTCGTTCATCCCTGCAATCAGGAAGGAAATATAAATAACCAGTCCCTGTACCACTGCAATCAATGGAATGCCTACGGCATTGCTGACGGTCTGGGCTTTCAGCTCATGTCCGAACATTTTGATCTTGGACCGTTTGAAAGGCAGGTAAAAAATAACGGCCGCCTCCATCCGGTTGATGTTCACGATGAGGAAGTACAGGAAGAAATACATCATGGAGATATCGCTTACCAGGTTGAGACCCTGGTTGAGGGCTGAAGAAATAAAATTGGTGAGCCAGGAAGTGAGCTGGTCTATGTTCTTGGACGATAACAGGGTGAAATGCAAATGCACCTGCAAGTAGGCATCGAGGTCTTTCAGCGGGCCGATGATCATCTGCGTGTTGCTGGTAACGGAAATGATCTTCGAATACAACATCGTTGCCAGTAATGAAATGGGCAGAAGAATGATGAAGAAGGAAACCACAATGACCAGCAGGGCCGCCATGGGCTTGGACCAGCGCTTCTTTTTGATCAGCCATTCCACCGGCGATTTACTCAATACATAAAACATGATCGCTGCAAGAAAGGCGGTGAGGAACTGCACCAGACTGTACAGCAGGAAAACGCCGAAGAGGATGATGATGGCCAGGAAAAAATACCGGTTGATCTTATAATCTTGTCGTTGTAGCATGCTTATCGTATTTTCGTAAAGCCCCTCACGAATATAATTCAAACCCCGCACCGATGGAAAAGAACCGTTTCTTTACCGAGTCGCGCAAAGAGCTGGAACAATACCTGCTCGACCGTCTCTTACTCATGAAGCTGCAGGGTACCGGCCGGCTGGCCAGGCTGGTGGCGGTGCTGTTTTCGGTATTGGTGATGGCCATACTGGCTGCTTTGATCATCCTGTTCCTGAGCATCATGGCAGGCTATTATTTTGCCGACCTAACCGGCAGCCTGTACAAAGGCTTTGGCCTGGTGGCGGGCTTTTATGTGCTGGTACTGGTATTATTGGTGATGGTACGCCGGAAATACGAGAAAAAGATCATTAACCTGATCATTGCGATAGTGCTGGATAACCCTAAAGACGATGACCGTGACTGATCCCATACAACAGATGCCCATCCGCAACCAGGAAGACCTGCAAAGGGCTGTATCGCTGGTGAAACAGCGCATCAGGAAGCGGGAAGAAGACCTGGAAGAACGCTGGGAACAGCTCCCCGAAGCCGCCGCCCAAACCATGATAGAAGCAGCCGTGCCGATGTTCCTGGGAAACCGCCTGGCATCGGTGGCGCTGCGGATGGGGAAAAAGGTGGTTTACAAGCTGCTGGACAAGTTTTTAGGCCCGTCATCGACGCCGTCATCCTGAGCGAGCGAAGCGAGTCGAAGGACCTGCTGGCGGGTTCGGGCAGATCCCTCGGCTGCCCCTTCGACTCGCTTCGCTCGCTCAGGGTGACGTTGCTCGGGATGACGATCGAAAAAATCCCTTATTCCCTACACATCCATCAGACATTTTCCCTACTTTTGCGGCCAATTCGAAATTTAAACCTCATTTATCTCTCCAAATATGGCTACAAAAGGTAAGATCAAACAGATCATTGGTGCCGTGGTAGACGTGCATTTTCCCAATGATAATGCATTACCCGAGATCTACAATGCGTTGGAACTGACCAAAGAAAACGGTGAAAAACTGATACTGGAAGTGCAGCAACACCTGGGTGAAGACAGTGTACGTACCATTGCGATGGACGGTACCGAAGGCCTGGTGCGCGGTATGGATGTAACAGATACCGGAAAACCCATTGCCATGCCAACCGGAGAGGGCATCAACGGCCGTCTGTTCAACGTTACCGGCGATGCGATCGATGGTCTGCCACAGGTGAGCAAAGCGAACGGACGTCCTATCCACAATAAACCCCCATTATTCGAGAACCTGAGCACTTCTACAGAAGTACTCTTCACCGGTATCAAAGTGATCGACCTGATCGAGCCTTATGCAAAAGGTGGTAAGATCGGTCTGTTCGGTGGCGCCGGCGTAGGTAAAACCGTATTGATCCAGGAACTGATCAACAACATCGCTAAAGGACACGGTGGTTTGTCGGTGTTCGCAGGTGTGGGCGAGCGTACCCGTGAAGGAAATGACCTGCTGCGTGAAATGATCGAAGCGGGTATCATGAAATATGGCGACAAGTTCAAGCACAGCATGGAAGAGGGCGGCTGGGACCTGAGCTCGGTAGACCTGGAAGGGTTGAAAGAGTCAAAAGCAACATTCGTATTCGGACAGATGAACGAACCCCCCGGAGCCCGTGCACGTGTGGCGCTCTCTGGTTTGACCATTGCGGAGTATTTCCGCGACGGTGATGGCACCGGTAAGGGTAAAGACATCCTGTTCTTCGTAGACAATATCTTCCGTTTCACCCAGGCAGGTTCTGAGGTATCGGCCCTGCTGGGACGTATGCCTTCGGCCGTAGGTTACCAGCCTACACTGGCTACTGAAATGGGGCTGATGCAGGAGCGTATCACTTCAACCAAGAACGGTTCAATCACTTCCGTACAGGCGGTATATGTGCCTGCGGATGACCTGACCGACCCCGCTCCGGCTACTACCTTCGCCCACCTCGATGCTACTACTGTGTTGAGCCGTAAGATCGCCGACCTGGGTATCTATCCTGCGGTGGATCCGCTGGATTCTACATCACGTATCCTGACCCCCGCAGTAGTAGGCGATGCGCACTATGATACTGCCAACCGTGTAAAACTGATCTTGCAGCGTTATAAAGAATTGCAGGATATCATTGCCATCCTCGGTATGGATGAATTGAGTGAAGAAGATAAGATGACCGTTCAACGTGCACGTAAAGTGCAACGTTTCCTGTCACAGCCCTTCCACGTGGCTGAGCAGTTCACCGGTCTGAAAGGTGTATTTGTAAGCATCGAAGATACCATCCGTGGTTTCAACGCCATCATGGATGGTGAAGTAGATGAGTATCCCGAAGCGGCCTTCAACCTGGTAGGTACTTTGGAAGATGCTATAGAGAAAGGAAAGAAATTGTTGGCGGCAGCGAAAGGATAATAATTATGATTTTAGAAATACTGACTCCCGATAAAAAAGTATACAGCGGTGATGTGCTGGGTGTTCAACTGCCCGGTATCACAGGGTTGTTCGAAGTATTGGATAAGCATGCTCCGTTGGTAAGCGCATTGGGAAAAGGACAACTCAAAATTCTGAAAGACAAGAACAGCACCGAGAGCTACAAGATCCAGAGCGGATTTGTAGAGGTCCTGAATAACAAAGTGACTGTGCTTGTAGAAGGTTGCGAATAATGTAATCTTTCATTAATAATCTAATTCATTGCCCCTGGCTTAAGCCAGGAGCAAAAATAAAATGATCATTTAATTTTGCCCAGGGCTTAAGCCCTGGGCTTTCTGTTAAAAAAAGCCTAATTCAAATAAATCTGGTTTGAAAGGAGATTTTGAAAGGGTAATTTAAGCGTCTTAATTAAACCCTTAAAACGATTGTACCATGAAAAAACTTTTTGCATTAACAGTTCTGGCCGCTTTTTTTGTTGTTCCGGTAATGGCACAGGAAGGTAAAAAAGAAACTCCTAAACAAGAGAAGAAAGAATGGAAAAAAGACAAGATGAAGGACAAAAAAGAGTGGAAGAAAGATATGAAAGAGGATAAAAAAGAAGACAAGAAAGAGGATATGAAAAAGCATCACAAGCACGATAAAGATGAAAAGAGCGAGAAAAAAGGGAACAAATAATAAATAAAATTATTATTCAATTTGCTTCTTTGCCTCTTTGCCCTGGGCTTAAGCCCAGGGCAAAATAAAAATCATTATTCAAATCTTTGCCTGGGGCTTAAGCCCCAGGCATTTTAATTTAATTGAGGATCGATGGGGTAATTGATCATTTGCCGGTATTCGCCGCCCAGCTCTTTGAGGGCCTCCTGCCATACCAGGTCTTTATCATGATGGAAAACCAAATTCAAATTCGCCTGCCGCGTGATCCATGTTTTTTGTTCCAGTTCATCATTCAATTGCCCGGCGCTCCAGCCGCTGTAGCCAATGAAAAAACGGATATCATCCGTATCTAAACTGCCTTCCCGCAGCTGTCCCAGCACTTCTTCAAAATCCCCACCCCAATACACGCCTTTGATCACTTCTGTTCCGCCCGGTATAAGACCCGGCTGGCGATGCAGGAAATGCAGGGTGTTTTTCTGAACAGGGCCACCTTCGTAAAGCGGAAGATCAAGTCCCTCCGCTTCTTTGACCACATCCTCCAGTTTGGCATCGAGGGTTTTATTGAGCACGAATCCGAAACTGCCTTCGTCCTGGTGCTCGCAAAGCAATACCACCGTTCGGGTAAAATTAGGGTCCTTCAAAAAAGGGTCTGAGATCAACAATATACCGGGCGTGGGAGAAGTCATAAGGAAAAGTTACAACATTTTACATAAACCCTGATCCTGTTATATTTGCTGCAATGAAAAAAACTTTCCCGGTCATCATCATACTCATTACCCTGTCGCTCTTCGGATTGATCTGGCTGCAGGTATCCTGGCTGCGTAACCTCTTGCAACTGCGAGAAGCACAATTGCTTACCAAGCTAAATGAAGTAGCAGCTACAGTGGCCAATGATATGAGTAAAGTAGTATATGGTGGCCAGAGCATACGCCCCCAACGTAGGGGCGGAATGCGCTTAGGTTCCGAATTCCCGTTGTATGTGCCGAGACCGTTGACTATCAAAGAAAAGTTCTCTCTCCAGGATGTAACCAACCGGCTAAACAGGGCATTTGATATTGAAGAGATCAAGAATACCAGGTTCGAGTTTGCTGTGCTGAATAGCAATGCCGATTTCGAAATGGGAACGACTAATTTTGAAAAGGAAAGCGATGATACAATTAATAACCGGCAATTGATTGTTCCCATCATCCCGGATAGTGGAACGGATATGGAAGGACTGGCTTCTTTCGAACATCTGGTGATTGTATTCCCCGGTTTCAAATACCAGGTATGGAAATCGCAACGATGGGTAGTGTTTGGCGCTGCATTGTTCATGATCGTGATCATCGCTGCATTTTATGTAACAGTGAAGACCCTGCTCAATCAGAAAAAACTGAGTGAGATCAAGAGTGATTTCATCAACAACATGACGCACGAATTCAAAACGCCGCTGGCTACCATTTCACTGGCGGTGGATGCATTGAGAAATGAAAAAGTACAACGCGATCCCGATAAGATGCAGTATTTCAGCGGCATCATCAAAGAAGAGAACAGGCGGATGAACAAACACGTGGAAACCATACTGCAGGCCGCTATTTCAGAAAGGCAGGAACTGAACCTCCACCTGAGTCAACTGCATGTGCACGAGATCATCCGGCGCACGATGGACAACTACCAGCTGCAACTGGAAGAGAAACAAGGCGCATCCAGTTTGTTGCTCAACGCAAAGAACGACCTGGTGTTGGCCGATGAAGTGCATTTCACCAATATGATCTCCAACCTGGTAGACAATGCCATCAAGTATTCAAAAGAAAAACTGCAAATCAAAATATCTACCCATAGTACAACCAATTACCTGGTGATCAGGATTGAAGACAATGGCATTGGTATGAGTAAAGAAACGCTCAAACGTATTTTCGAAAAATTCTATCGCGCGCATACCGGTAACCTGCACAACGTAAAAGGATTTGGCCTCGGTATGAACTATGTGAAAACCGTGATTGATGGGCACAAAGGAAAGATCAAAGTAGAAAGTGTAGTAGGACAGGGAAGTAGTTTTACTATTGAGATGCCGTTAAACAATGTCTGACATCAACAAACATCCATCGCCATAGCTTAAGAACCTGAACCCATGCTCCAATGCATAGTTGTATATGCGCTTCCAATCATCTCCTACAATAGCTGCAACAAGCAATAGCAATGTAGACTGCGGCTGATGAAAATTGGTGATAAGTCCCTTGGCTATTTTTAGTTGGTAGCCGGGCGCCATGATGATCTGTGTTTTGGTCAACAACTTTTGCAATTGATGTTGTTGCATCCAATTGATCAAAGATTGTAAAGCAAGTGATGGACTGATAGCTTCATGCTTCAACTGGTAAGGCTCCCATTGGGTAAGATGCAACGCAGCTGGTTGTATATCCGGATGCAATATCGTTTTCACTCCTAACCAATAAAGACTTTCAATGGTTCGCAGAGAAGTAGTACCTACAGGAACAATGGTATCAGGCCATTGTTGCAATAATTTTTCGATCACAGATAGAGGCACATCAATGAATTCAGCGTGCATATCGTGTTCTTCCATGGTGGCCGATTTCACGGGTTTGAAAGTACCAGCTCCTACATGCAACGTAACGAATTCGTGACGGATGTTTTTTTGCGAGAGCGACGCAAATACCGCATCTGTAAAATGCAGGCCGGCAGTGGGCGCTGCTACAGAACCATCGTACCTGGCATAGATGGTTTGGTAACGTTCTTTATCGCTTTCTTCCGCAGCCCGGTTCAGATAGGGAGGCAAAGGCAATGCGCCTGCCATGTGCAACAATTCTGCAAATGAAAGCGTTTCATCGCTCCAGCTCAATTCAATGATATAATGATCGGCTCGCTGCTCAATTTTTTTTGCCGATAAAACAATACCAGAGTCACTGAGTGCTTTGTGCAGCACCGGTTCTTTCCATTTTTTTGCGCCGCCTACCAGGCATTTCCACCACACTTTTCCTTTCTCCAGCATGGCTGAAGTAATATCGGGATACTGCTCGTGCGGCTCCAGGCAGAATATCTCTATGATACTACCGGTATTTTTCTGAAACAGCAGGCGTGCCTCCACCACTTTGGTGTTGTTGAAGACCAGCAGACTGCCCCCGGGCAATTCCCCGGCCAGTGAAGCATAAACCGTTTCACTGATCTGGCCGCCACGGTATACCAGGAGCCGGCTCTGGTCACGCGCTTCCAGCGGGAATCGGGCGATGCGGTCATCCGGCAGGGTATAGGTAAAATCCAGTATGGACAATGCTTTTGGATGCATAAAACGTGGTCCTGATGAGGTTAATCACATAAAAGAGGCGGTAATTCACCGGTTATTCACACTAATTCACAGTTTGCGCAGGGGTGAAATGCCCGAAAATCGAGCAAATTCAACGCCTGTAAGCCTTTGGGGCTTATGCTTTTTGTGGATAAATACAAATGTCCCATTTTTTCGCTAAAAGTGGGAAAAAGTGTTATTTTGTGTCAACAAGTGGTAATCTTGGTAATATTTATCAACAAATGAACGGTTTTCACGGCGAATATGAGGCTACGGTAGATGCGAAAGGTCGCTTCCTGCTTCCCGGCGGACTGAAAAAACAGTTACCGGAGGGGGAAGGGCGTTTCATCATCAGCCGTGGTTTCGAAAAATGCCTCACGCTGTACCCGCTCAAAAGTTGGGAATTGATCATTGCCAAGATCAGCCAGTTGAATGATTTCGATCCCAAGGTACGCCAATTCCGTCGTCAGTTCCTGGGCGGAGCAACAGAGGTGGAGCTCGATAGCGCCGGCCGTATGTTGCTACCCGCTTCGCTGAAGGAGTTCGCCGGCCTGAGCAAGGATATTGTCCTGGCCGCGGCCCTTGACCGGTTTGAGATCTGGGATGCAGGTAAGTACAAACAGCTCTTTGAGGATTTTTCTCCGGAAGGATTCAGTGATCTGGCTCACGACGTGATGAAGGAAATTAAATAATGGCTCCATATGCACGTCATCCTGAGCGAGCGAAGCGAGTCGAAGGAGCTGCTTGAAGGTTCGGGCAGGTCCCTCGGCTACGCTCGGGATGACGATCAGAATTAATTATGAAAAGCGATTATCACATTCCAGTGTTGTATCATGAAACCATGGAAGGGTTGCGTATCAACCCCGAAGGGATTTATGTCGACTGTACGTTTGGCGGCGGTGGGCATAGCAGGGGTATCCTGGAACAGTTGAACGAAAACGGGAAATTGTTTGCGTTTGACCAGGATGCAGATGCGCAGCGAAATATTTCGAACGATGAACGCGTGGTTTTTGTGCCGCAGAATTTTCGTCACCTGCAACGTTTTTTGCGATTGCATAAAGTGACTGCAGTAGATGGTGTGCTGGCCGACCTGGGTGTGAGCAGTCACCAGTTCGACGAAGGCGACCGCGGCTTTTCAACGCGCTTTGCCGGTCCGCTCGATATGCGTATGGACAGGCGGCAGCAAGTATCTGCTGCTGATATTATTCGCACCTACACTGAGCAACGGCTGCACAAATTGTTTGAGCAATACGGTGAAGTGTCGAATGCCAAAACACTGGCGCGCCAGATCGTACAACAAAGAAATCATTTGCATGTTGCCACTATTGAACAGTTCAAATCACTGATCGCTCCGGTAGTAAAGGGAAATCCCAATAAGTACCTGGCGCAGGTATTCCAGGCTCTCCGGATGGAAGTGAACGACGAAATGGGTGCATTACAGGAAATGTTACAGCAGGTCCCTGCTGTGTTGAAACCGGGTGGCCGTGTAGCCATCATCACTTTTCATTCCATAGAAGACAGGATGGTGAAGAATTTTTTCCGCCAGGGAAGTTTCGATGAAACGCCCGATAACCCGCTATTGCCTGTGGTGAAGGAAGAAGTGCTGAAAGTGATTACTAAAAAACCAATCACTGCAAATGATGAAGAGTTGAAAAGAAACAGTAGGAGCAGGAGTGCGAAGTTAAGAGTGGCGGAGCGAGTATAAAATAGAACGTCATCCCGAGCGTAGTCGAGGGAGCTGACCGAGCTTTCAAGCAGGTCCTTCGACTCGCTTCGCTCGCTCAGGATGACGATAAGAATGAAACATGGAAAAAACGAACAATATTGCCAACAAGAACCCCTTCAAAGGGTTATTGAATTACCAGTGGATCACGAAGAATATTCCCTTCTTCCTGTTCTTGTCGGTATTGGCTGTAGCATACATCGCAAACGGTCACCTGGCAGACAGAACCATGCGCAAGATCAACAGCACCGCCAGTGAACTGAAAGAACTGCAATACGAATACAAAACGATCAAGAGTGAAGTGATGTACAGAAGTGAAGAAGAACAGGTGGTGAAAGCGGCTGAGCCATTGGGTTTGAAAGTAGTGAGGGAAATGCCGCAACGATTAAAAGCAGAAAAGTAAATATAAAAAAACGTCACCCCGAGCGTAGCCGAGGGGCCTCACGAAGCATTCAGCAGCTCCTTCGACTCGCTTCGCTCGCTCAGGATGACGATACAAAACGATGGAAGTAAAACGCGACATACTATGGAGAGTCTACCTCTGTTATATACTGGTGGTAGTGGTATGTATCGCAGTGTTTGCCAAAGCGGTGTACATCCAGCAGGTGCAGGGAAAATACTGGCGCAGCATGAGCGACAGTCTGCACCAGAAAATAGTAGAGATAGATGCGGAGCGCGGAACCATTTATAGTGAAGACGGGCAAATGCTGAGCACCAGCATTCCGCAATTCGACATCTATATGGATTTCAGGGTGGCAGCCCTTCGCGAAAAGAATGGTCAGCGTTTTCGCGAGAATATAGACTCTTTGAGTTATTGTTTATCCAATCTCTTCGGAGATATGTCGGCCGGTGAATACAAGCAATTGCTGAAGCAAGGCTATCGTGAGAGCAGCGCTTATTTCCCCCTGAAGAAAAAAATATCCTTCAGGCAATACCAGACCCTGCGCAGTTTTCCGCTGTTCAGGCAGGGCAAATACAAGAGCGGTATGATTGCCAGTGAACGCACCATACGGCTCAACCCCTACCAGATGCTGGCGTTCAGAACGATCGGTCTGGCGCGTGACTCGAACAAGGTAGGATTGGAAATGACCTACGACAGTGTGCTCAAAGGAAGGAATGGCAAACAACTGGTGCGCTCCATAGCAGGTGGTGTGAATGTGCCGGTGAATGATAACTATGAAGTAGAGCCTGAGACCGGTAAGGATATTGTAAGCACGATAGATGTTTTCATACAGGAAGTAGCGGAGAATGCATTAATGCGCATGTTGGTGAAGAACGAAGCGGAACATGGTTGCGCTATTGTGATGGAAACGAAAACGGGCAAGATCAAAGCCATTGCCAACCTGGGCAAGCGCAGTGATGGTAGTTATTGGGAAGATTTCAATTATGCCATCACGCCCTCGGAGCCAGGATCAACTTTTAAGCTGGCCACGCTGATGGCTTTGCTGGAAGACAGAAAAGTTTCTTTGAATCAAATGGTGAACCTCGAGCAGGGGAACTGGAAAGTTGCAGGTCAAACGGTGTTCGACAGTGAAGAGCATCCGCCGGGAGAAGTAACGGTGAAGCGCGCCTTTGAACTCAGCTCGAATGTAGGTATGGCAAAACTTACCCTTGCAGGTTTTGGATCTGCGCCCAGCCAGTTCATCCGCCACCTGAAAAGAATGCGGGTTGATACTATTACCGGTATTGACCTGGCGGGTGAAAAAAGACCGGTGATCTACAAACCCGGCAGCAGGTACTGGGGGCCTACTACATTACCCTGGATGGCTTTCGGTTATAACCTGTTGGTAAGTCCGCTCCAAACCCTGGTGTTGTACAACGCAGTAGCCAACGGTGGTAAAATGATGAAGCCTTATCTCGTAAGCGCCATCAAAGAAGAAGGCTTATTGCTGCGCAGTGTTGAACCGGTAGTAGTGGAAGAAAAGATATGCAGCGATCAAACCCTGCAAGAACTGAAATCCTGTCTCGAAGGCGTTTGCACAGCAGGAACGGCGGCGGGCGTTTTCAAGAACACACCTTATGCAGTGGCCGGGAAAACAGGTACAGCGCTGATGGCTGATAACAACAGGGGGTATGCAGATCAGATATACCAGTCATCATTTGCAGGCTATTTCCCTGCCGGTGACCCGCAGTTTACCTGCATAGTAGTGATTAAGAACAAGCCGCATGCATTGTTTCACCATGGCGCTTCGGTAGCAGCGCCGGTGTTCAAAGAGATAGCAGACAGGTTGTACAGCAGTTATGTGCGGCAGCCTGTTAAAAAAGAAAACGAATGGAAGAAAAATGACAGCAGCAGCTTTAATTATACTGGTTTAAAACAAGAGATGGCCTGTGTGGCGAGAACCTTGAAGATACCTTATAAAGATACTCCCGAGAGTGTGAACGAGTGGGTTGATTTCGGTGGCAAGAGTATGGGAGCGGTGATGCAATCCAGAACCGTTGACGAAAAATTGATGCCGCAGTTGAAAGGGATGGGACTGAAAGATGTGGTATACCTCTGTGAGAACATGGGTTTGAAAATAAAAGCGAATGGAAGAGGGAAAGTAACTACCCAATCCATTGCAGCCGGACAAATGATCGCAAAAGGACAACTGGTAACGATAGAACTGAATTAAACAATGGCAAAACTGCAAGACATATTGTACAAAGTGCACCTGACCCAGGTGCATGGCAGCACGGCTGTTGAGGTGAAAGACATCCAGATCGACTCGCGCCATGTAAGTGCAGGCTCTGTATTCGTAGCCATCCGCGGCGCGGCGTCTGACGGACACCGCTTTATTTACAACGCCGTAGAAGCAGGAGCTGTTGCCATTGTATGCGAAGAAATGCCGGAAGTGATGTCGGACGGCGTGACTTACCTGCAAACCAGTAACACACATGAATCGGTGGCTTATATGGCGCACCAGTTCTATGGGGAGCCATCGCTGAAAATGAAGCTGGTGGGGGTTACCGGTACGAATGGCAAAACAACCATCGCCACCCTGTTGTTCAAATTGTTTACACAGCTGGGATACACTTGCGGGTTGGTAAGCACGGTGCAAAACCAGATCGGCGACAAGATCATCCCCGCAACACATACCACACCCGATGCGGTGAGCCTGAATGCTTTGTTGAAACAGATGTACGACGAAGGATGTACGCATGTATTCATGGAGTGCAGCAGCCACGCCATCCACCAGCATCGCATTACCGGGTTGCAGTTTACCGGGGCCTTGTTCAGCAATATCACACACGACCACCTCGATTACCATAAAACATTCGATGAATACATACGTGTGAAAAAAAGTTTCTTCGATCATTTACCGGCTACTGCTTTCGCCGTTTCGAACGCCGATGATAAGCGGGGAGAAGTGATGCTGCAGAACACACACGCTAAAAAATATTTCTATAGCCTGAAAACGCTGGCTGCCTTCAAAGGAAAAATACTGGAGAATGCGCTGACCGGACTGGTGATGCTGGTGAACGATCAGGAAGTGCATTTCAGGCTGATTGGTGAATTCAACGCATACAACCTGCTGGCAGTATACGGCGCGGCGATGTGTTTGGGAGAAGATAAGGAGAAAGTGCTGGTGAAACTGAGCATGCTCACCGGGGCGGAAGGCCGGTTCGATTATATCATCAGCAGCGGACTGATCATCGGTATTGTTGACTATGCACACACGCCCGATGCATTGGAGAATGTATTGACCACCATTCGCAAACTGCGCAAAGGACATGAACAGATCATTACGGTAGTAGGCTGTGGTGGCGACAGGGATAAGACCAAGCGGCCGGTGATGGCGCAGTCTGCCTGTGACCTGAGCGACAAAGTGATCTTCACCAGCGACAACCCCAGAACGGAAGACCCTACACAGATATTAAGAGATATGGAAGAGGGATTGTCGAGTGCAGCCAAAAGAAAATACATCTCTATTGTAGACAGGCGCGAAGCGATCAAGACGGCTGTCAGCTTTGCCAATGAAGACGACATTGTATTAGTGGCCGGAAAAGGACATGAAAAATACCAGGACATCGGCGGCGTAAAACATCCGTTTGATGATAAACAAGTATTAAAAGAAATGTTTGAGCTATTAAATAAATAAAACAATCAACCGTCATCCTGAGCGAGCGAAGCGAGTCGAAGGACCTGCTGAGCGTTCGGACAGATCCCTCGGCTGCGCCCTTCGACTCACTGCGCTCGCTCAGGGTGACGACCTCGGGATGACGTAAAGAATTTTTTATGCTGTATCAATTATTCACCTGGCTGAAACAAACATTCAACGTTCCCGGAGCGGGGATGTTCCAGTTCCTTACGTTCAGGATTGCGATGGCCATTTTGTTGTCGCTGTTGATTGCTACGGTATATGGTAAACGGCTTATTCTATTCCTGCAGCGCAAACAGATTGGCGAGAGTGTGCGCGACCTGGGACTGGAAGGGCAGACACAGAAAAAAGGAACACCCACCATGGGAGGCATCATCATATTGCTGAGCATCCTGGTGCCTACGCTTTTGTTCGCCAACCTCGATAAAGTGTACATACGCCTGATGGTATTGTGTACGGTATGGCTGGGTGTGATCGGGTTCCTGGATGATCACTTCAAAATACGTGCACGTAAAGCGGCACTGGCCAAGGGTGAGAGCTATAAAAAGAAAGACAGCGACGGGCTGGCCGGTGTTTCCAAGATCATAGGACAGATCGGTCTGGGTATTATCATCAGCACTACCCTTTACTTCAGCAATGCAGTTACGGTTGAGCGGGAAGTGATCGGAAACGTGTTTGTGAAAGACAGCGTGCTGCACAGGGGAGAACATTTTGCCAAAGACTCCAATATTGTAGTGAAGAAGATAGATGGGGTGGAAAGAAAATTCGTTAGGGTGAAAACACCCATCACTACCATTCCTTTTGTAAAGAACCACGAGTTCAATTACAGCAGGTTGCTCACCTGGATGGGCGAAGGCGCCGAGAAATACACATGGATCATTTATACCATCATCATCACGCTGATCATTACGGCAGTGAGTAATGGCGCCAACCTTACAGATGGACTCGACGGACTGGCAGCGGGCACCAGCGCCATCATTGGTGCGGGCATCGGGTTGTTCGTGTATTTGAGTGGTAACTATAAGTTCGCCGATTACCTCAATATCATGTACATACCCAACCTGGGTGAGCTGTCCATATTCGTGGGTGCTTTTGTAGGTGCATGCATCGGGTTCCTCTGGTACAACGCCTATCCCGCGCAGGTGTTCATGGGTGATACGGGCAGCCTGGCATTGGGTGGTATCATCGCATCATTGGCGGTGATCGTGCGGAAAGAATGGCTGATACCCATTTTCTGCGGTGTGTTCCTGGTAGAGAACCTGAGTGTGATCATACAGGTCTCTTATTTCAAGTACACAAAGAAAAAATACGGTGAAGGCAGGCGGGTGTTCCTGATGAGTCCGCTCCACCACCATTACCAGAAAAAAGGGTTTCATGAAAATAAGATCGTGCTGCGGTTTTGGATTGTAACGGTATTGCTGATGATTGCCTCGATCGTGACATTGAAAATTCGATGATCACGTCATCCTGAGCGAGCGAAGCGAGTCGAAGGACCTGCTTGAAGGTTCGGGCAGGTCCCTCGGCTACGCTCGGGATGACGATCGAAGGGCGCTCAGGATGACGTAAAAAATAAAAAATGAACAAACATAGACTGGTCATATTAGGCGGAGGAGAGAGCGGTGTAGGTGCTGCTTTACTGGGTAAACAAAAAGGATACGACGTGTTTGTGAGTGATGGAGGAGCCATCAAAGACAAATACAAACAAGAGCTCATTGAAAACAATATAGCATTTGAAGAAGGGCAGCATACCGTGGAACAGGTACTGAACGCCAGTGAAGTGATGAAGAGTCCGGGTATTCCAGAAAAGAACGATCTGGTAAAGCAGATCAGGGCCAAAGGAATACCGGTGATCAGCGAGATAGAACTGGCGTACCGTTTCAAAGGCGATAGCAAGATCATTGCCATCACCGGCAGCAATGGAAAGAGCACCACTACGGCGCTTACTTATCATATCTGCAAAACAGCAGGTCTCGATTGCGCCATGGTAGGCAATATCGGCTACTCTTTTGCCAAGCAGGTGGCAGAAGATCCCAAACAATGGTATGTGGCCGAGATCAGCTCTTTTCAACTGGATGATATCAAAGATTTCCGGCCCGATGTAAGCGTGTTGTTGAATATCACGGAAGATCATCTCGACAGGTATGAATACCAGTTTGAGAATTACATCAGGAGCAAGTTCAGGATCATCCAGAACCAGACCATGAACGATTATTTCATTTACTGTGAAGACGATGAAGTGATCATGAACCATTTGGCATTACTAACCATCCATACTAACCCATTACCATTCTCTATGAAACACGAAGTAAAAAAAGGCGGCTACATCAAAGGCGACCAGATGATGCTAAGAATACAGGACGAACGCGTAAGCATGAGCATTTATGACTTTGCGTTAAAAGGTAAACACAATCACTACAATACTATGGCAGCAGGTATTGCCGCAACCACCATTGGTATCCGAAAAGAAAAGATACGCGAAGCCGTGAAGGATTTCCATAGCCTGGAACACCGGATGGAATTCGTGGCCATGGTAAGGGGCGTTGAATTCATCAATGATAGCAAGGCAACCAATGTGAACAGCACATGGTATGCACTGGAAAGTATGAACAAACCCACTGTACTGATATTGGGTGGTACGGACAAGGGAAACGATTACGCTTTGCTGAACGACCTGGTAAAGGATCATGTAAAGGCGATCGTATGTATGGGGGTTGACAACAAGAAGATCATAGCCGCTTTTAAAGATATTGTTCCGGTGATCATTGAAACCGACAGCGCCAAGAAAGCGGTGAACGCTTCTTTCAAACTGGCAGCCAAAGGTGATGTGGTGTTGCTGAGTCCGGCTTGCGCCAGCTTCGACCTGTTTAAAAATTACGAAGACAGGGGCAAACAATTTAAAGATGCGGTGAAAGAACTCTAAACGTCATCCCGAGCGTAGCCGAGGGATCTGACCGAATGCTCAGCAGGTCCTTCGACTCGCTTCGCTCGCTCAGGATGACGTTCTTCGCTCGCTCAGGATGACGAAAAAAAGGAAAAATGCTAGAAACAAAAGATAAACTATTCTCTCAAATGCCTTCGGTGGAAGGCATGCGCAACCAGCTCGTGTACCGCACGAGAGGGGATAAGTTTATCTGGGGTATAGTGGTGCTGTTATCACTGGCTTCCATACTGGTGGTATACAGCGCTACGGGATCGCTGGCTTATAAGATGTATAAAGGGAATACCAGCATTTACCTGTTCAAGCAGGTTTCATTTACCATGATAGGTGTGTTGCTGATCTATTTCCTGCATCGCATCAACTATACTTTGTTCTCGCGTGTGGCTACGATCCTGTTCCTGCTTTCTATTCCATTGCTGATCTATACATTGTTTTTCGGAGCGAAGATCAATGATGGTAGCCGGTGGATCAAACTGCCCATCATCAACCTCACCATACAGACCAGTGACCTGGCCAAGCTGGCATTGTTTATGTATATATCCAGGATGCTGAGTAAAAAGCAGGAAATGATCAAGGATTTCAAAAAAGGATTCCTTCCGGTGGTAATACCCGTGCTCATCATCTGCGCGCTGATCATGCCGGCGAATCTTTCCAATGCCTTGCTCACCGGCGCTACTTCTTTACTGCTGATGTTCATTGGCAGGGTAAGCATCCGGCACATCCTGCTAACCATCGGCGTAGCGTTGATTCCTGTGGCGTTGATTGTATTGGTAGCGGTTGTTACCTACGATGGAAAACAAAAAGAAGACAATAAAAAAACAACGGCGGCAGAGAAAGTAAAATCATTCGGACGATTTGGTACCTGGGTAAAACGCGTGCAGGACTTTGTGTATGCCAAAGACACCGAAACCCCATACCAGGTGCAGCAAGCCAAGATCGCTATTGCCAATGGCAGTGTGCTGGTAGGATTGGGACCTGGTAATAGTCGCCAACGGAATTTCTTACCACAGGCATATAACGACTTCATCTATTCCATCATCATAGAAGAATATGGCTTATTGGGCGGGGCGTTCATGATATTCATATACCTGGTATTCCTGTTCAGGTGTATCAGGATATTCAGGCGTTGCCCGTATGCGTTTGGCGCTTTCCTGGCACTGGGACTGAGCTTTACCCTTGTGATACAAGCGGTGGCCAATATGGCTGTGAACGTGAACATCGTACCGGTAACCGGCGTAACGTTACCGCTGGTGAGTATGGGTGGTAGCTCGTTCTTGTTCACCTGCGCGGCCATTGGTATCATTTTAAGTGTGGCGAGGAATGTGGAACAACAGGAAGGAAAAGTGCAGGAGCCGGTGGTGGATCATTTGGCGCCTGTGGAGGAAGGAATGGTTGACCAACAAGAAGTAAAAAAATGAAACGAATCATCATAGCCGGTGGCGGCACCGGCGGACATATTTTCCCAGCCATTGCCATTGCCAATGCATTGAAGCAGCAAGCGCCCGACACGGAAATATTGTTCATCGGTGCGCAGGGTAAAATGGAGATGGAGAAAGTGCCGCAGGCGGGATATGCTATACAGGGACTGGATATAGCAGGATTCAACAGGAGCTCTTTGATCAAAAATATCAGTCTTCCTTATAAACTGGTAAAGAGTTTTTACCAGGTACGGAAGATCGTAAACGCTTTTCAACCCGATGCAGCAGTGGGTGTAGGTGGTTATTCCAGTTTCCCGGTATTGCGTTATGCGCAGTCGAAAGGAATACCCACATTCATTCATGAGAGCAATTCCTTTGCAGGCAAAAGCAATATCCTGTTGGGAAAGAACGCTACGGAAATATTTGTGGCATCGGCGGGAATGGAAAAGTTTTTTCCGGCAGATAAGTTATTGGTAACAGGTAACCCGGTAAGAAAAGCCATTATTCAATCTGCTATGGCGCGCGATGAAGCCATCCGCTTTTTCGGACTCGATCCGAACAAGACCACCGTGCTGGTGGTGGGCGGTAGCCTGGGTGCCCGCAGCATCAATGAAGTAGTGGCTTCGCATGTTACCGATCTATTGTCATTGGATTTGCAAATGATCTGGCAAACAGGTAAGAACGGTGCCGAAGGATACAAAGAGAGAGGCAAACCATTTCCCAATGTATGGGTAGATGCATTCATTACGGAGATGGACAAAGCTTATGCTGCGGCCGACCTGGTAGTATCTAGGGCCGGGGCTATGTCGGTAGCCGAATTGTGTGTGGCAGGTAAGCCGGTAATATTCGTGCCTTACCCGCATGCAGCGGAAGATCACCAGACAGTGAATGCGAAATACCTGGTGAATAAAGAGGCTGCTTTGCTGGTGAAAGATGAAGAAGTGCGGGTGAAGTTGTTCTCCACCATCGTTCAACTGGCGAAAGACAAACAGAAACAACATGAACTGCACGAGCGCATTAGCCAGTTAGCTGTTACCAATGCAGATGAAGTGATCGCAACCGAAATTTTAAAACATTTGAAGTGAACCCACTGGCAACCATACAAAAAATATATTTCATAGGTATCGGCGGCATTGGCATGAGTGCACTGGCCCGTTATTTCCATGCAAAAGGAGTGGAAGTGAGCGGGTACGACAGAACATCCACACCACTGACACGTGCGCTGGAAGACAGCGGGATAAAGATTCATTACGAAGAGCGGGTTGACCTGGCGCCCAAAGATGCCGATGTTGTGGTATACACACCTGCCATTCCTGCACAGCATGCCGAGCTGGTATATTATAAAGAACATGGTTATACGGTAGTGAAGCGAAGCGATGTATTGCAGTGGATCACGGAAAGCTCTTTCAATATCTGCGTAGGAGGCACACACGGTAAAACAACCGTTACCACCATGATTGCACACTTGCTGCGCCACTCTGGTTATGGGTGCAATGCATTCCTGGGAGGCATATCGGCTAATTACCAAACCAATTTCTGGAGTAATGAAAGGAATGTAGTAGTGGTAGAAGCCGATGAATACGACCGCAGTTTTTTGAAACTGGTACCCGATATAGCGGTGATCACAGCGATGGATCCCGATCACCTCGATATCTATGGTACGGCGGAAGAAGTGGAGAAAGCCTTCATCCAGTTCTCACAGAAAGTAAAACCGGGAGGATGCCTGGTAACCAAATACGGATTGAAGCGGGGTGCCGACCTGAAAGCGGCGCACCATTTTGAATACAGCGTGGACAATACTGCAGCCGGTGTACATGCAGCTGATATCAAAGTAGAGCAAGGCAGTTACCGCTTTGATGTGGTAGCGGAAAACTGGAAGCTGAACGATGTGGTATTGCATGTAGGCGGATTGCACAATATTGAAAATGTATTGGCGGCGATTACGGTAGCGAAATACTTACAAATAGGCGATGAGCAGATCAAAGCAGCAGTGGCCGACTTCAAGGGTGTACACCGGCGCTTTGAGTATGCACTGAAAAATACAGCCCATACACTGATCGACGACTATGCGCACCACCCGGAAGAACTGAGAGCGCTGATCAGCGGTGTAAGGAGTTTGTTTGGAAAAGAGCAGCTGGTGTTGGTGTTCCAGCCTCACCTGTTCAGCAGAACGAAAGACCTGGCCGATGCATTTGCTGAGAGCCTTGATATGGCAGATGAAGTGATCCTACTGCCCATTTACCCGGCAAGAGAATTACCGATGGAAGGGGTGAGCAGTGAATTGATATTGAACAAAATGAAATTGAAGCATAAACAGGTACTTGATAAGGAAGTGATGAAAGGATGGATGAAAGAGCACAAGCCCGGACTGGTAGTGATGGCGGGTGCAGGAGATATTGATGCACAGGTGCAGGCAGTAAAAGAATTGCTTTTATAAGCATGATGGAAAACAAAGCGAACTGGAAAAAGCGATTGGAGCAGGTTTTGTGGCTGCTCGCTGGCATCGGCGCCATAGTGCTGATGGGTGCCGCTATGCGGAAAAAAGACCAGAAGCTTTGTACGGATATCAGGATCGAGATCATGGGAACAGAACAGCAGATGTTCATCGATGAAAAAGACATTGCCGGCCTCTTGAAAAAGAACGGTGAAGTGATAGGGGAACCGGTTGCCATGCTGAACCTGCGTTACATGGAAACACTGATTGAAAAAGATCCCTGGGTAAAGAATGCAGAAATGTTCTTTGATAACAAACAGGTGCTGGATGTTCGCATAGAAGAAAGAGAGCCGGTAGCGCGTGTTTTTACGAAGCAGGGCGGTTCGTTCTACGTAGACAGGGAAGGACTGCGACTGCCGCTCAGTGAAAAGCTATCGGCCCGTGTACCGGTATTCACCAATTTTCCTTCGGAGAAAGTGAACCTCTCGAAACCCGACAGTGCCCTCCTGAAAAACATAGTGAGCCTGGGCCGTTATGTACTGGCAGATTCTTTCTGGATGGCGCAAACAGCACAGATAGACATCACACCCGAAGCAAATTTTGAGCTGGTGCCGGTCATCGGTAACCATACAGTGGCGCTGGGCAATGCTTCGGAGCTGGACAGCAAATTCAACAGGTTGTATACGTTTTACCGGCAAGCCTGGTTGCAGAATGGCATGCAAACCTATTCCCGCCTCGATGTGCAATACCACAACGAGGTAGTGGCCACCAGGAGAAATTATACGAAGCCTGTTGCGAAGGATTCGCTGACTGTAGCAACTGCTCCGGTAACACATGCAACCCCTGCGGCAGCGCCCGTAAATGTTAAACCCGTAGCAAAAATGAACAGCACAACAAAATCTGTTGGGGCTGCAAGCAATAAAAGAAGTAATAATTCGTTAACGAATGAGCGAAAGGCAAAGGCTGTTATGAAAAAGCAAACAACAACTAAAACACATACGCTATGAATCACAATGAACCACCCATCATTGTTGGTCTCGACATTGGAACTACCAAAATCGCAGCCATTGCCGGTCGCAAGAACGAACACGGCAAGCTGGAGATATTGGGTTTCGGCCGCGCCAACAGCAATGGTGTGCAGCACGGGCAGGTATTGAACATCGACCAGACCATCAAAGCCATTCAGCAGGCTTTGTTGAACTGTTACGACAGCAACCCGGAATTGGAGATCAATGAAGTGTACGTGGGTATTGCCGGGCATCATATCAAGAGCCTGCAAACCCGCGGCGACATTGTTCGCCAGGATCCTGAAACCGAGATACAACGCTGGGAAATAGACCAGTTGCTCAACAACCAGCGCAAGACATTTATTCCCGCAGGTGACCAGATCATCGACGTGATACCGCAGGATTTCCATGTAGACAATATCCAGAACATCAAAGATCCGGTTGGATATAATGGTGTGAAAGTGGGAGCGAATTTCCACATCATCACCGGCGACCGAAATGCCATCCGCAACATCAACCGAGCTGTTGAAAGAAGCAGCCTGGTAACCAAAGACCTGGTATTGCAACCACTGGCCTCTGCAAGTGCTGTGATGAGTGATATAGATATGGAAGCCGGCGTGGCCATCCTGGACATCGGCGGTGGTACGAGCGACCTGGCGGTATTCTATGAAGGCATATTGAAACACACAGCAGTGATACCTTTCGGCGGAGAGAACATTACCAATGATATCCGAATGGGACTGGGTGTACTCAAGAGCCAGGCCGAAGCCATGAAAGTGCAGTTTGGTAGTGCATTGGCCGATGAAGCGAAGAGCAACGCCTTCATCACCATACCCGGTTTGAAAGGCATGCCTGCCAAAGAGATCAGTGTGAAGAACCTGGCGGCCATCATACAGGCGCGCATGAGCGAGATACTGGATTTCGTTACTTACCATATCAAGCAAGTGGGTCTCGACAGCCGCGCCCTGAACGGCGGTATCATTTTAACCGGTGGTGGTTCGCAGCTTAAGCACCTGATACAATTAACAGAATATACAACAGGCCTGAATGCGCGCATCGGGTTGCCCAATGAGCACCTGGCGCCCAATCATATAGAGGAACTGAAGAAGCCGATGTATGCTACCTGCCTGGGATTGATATTGAAAGGTTACAGCGATTACGATCATAAATACAAAGAGTTTGCAGAGAAATTCAAGAAAGTGGAAGTGCCCAAATCGCTGACGGTAATACAGGCAGAACAACCGGAAGTGCCGGTAATGAATGTACGCGCAGAAGCCGGCGAAAGAAAGCCGAAATTCTGGGACAAGTTCAAGAACAACCTGATAGAACTTTTCAAAGAAGAAGGAGATCAAGTCATCCGATAACTTCAACTCATATCCTATGTACCACTAACATCTACCTAACCCAAATAATACGCTATGATTCATTTTGATCTTCCCAAACAAAAATCCTCCATCATCAAGGTCCTCGGTGTAGGGGGTGGGGGAAGCAACGCGGTTAACTTCATGTTCGAGCAGCACATCGAAGGCGTTGATTTTATTATATGCAATACCGATGCGAAAGCCATTGAACAGAGTGAAGTGCCGAACAAGATCCAACTGGGACCACATCTTACACAGGGTTTAGGTGCAGGCGCCAATCCCGAAATTGGTAAGAGAGCTACGGAAGAGTCGCTCGAAGAAATCAAACGCATACTGGAAGTGAATACCAAGATGGCATTCATAACAGTAGGCATGGGCGGCGGTACCGGTACCGGTGGCGCACCCATCGTTGCACAGATATGTAAAGACCTGGGCATCCTTACCGTGGGTATTGTAACCACTCCTTTTGGCTTTGAAGGTCCGCGCAGGCAACTGCAGGCCGAAGAAGGCATCCGCCAGCTGAAACCTTATGTAGATACTTTGCTGGTGATCAGCAATGACAAGCTGCGCATGCAATACGGTAACCTGAAAATGAAAGAAGCTTTCTGCAAGGCCGATAATGTATTGGCCACTGCAGCTAAGTGTATCACCGATATCATCAACAGCAAAGGACATATCATTGTTGACTTTGCCGACGTATGCACTGTGATGAAGAGCGGAGGCGTAGCCATATTGGGTAAGGCCGAAGTAGAAGGCGAGGACAGGGCCGAGCGCGCCATCGAAGAAGCGCTGGCTTCTCCTTTATTGAATGATAACGATATCAGGGGAGCCAAATGGATCCTCATCAATATCAATAGCGCCGAAGGTGATCATGAATGCACGATGGATGAACTGGAAACCATCAATAATTACCTGCGTTTGCAGGCAGGACCCGATACCGATGTGATAGTGGGTATGGGATACGATCAATCGCTCGACAGGAAAATAGGCATCACTTTGATCGCTACCGGTTTTGAACACAAAGATCCTTTTGCCAAACCCATAGCCGTTAAAAAAGCGGAGCCGCAACCTGAAAAGATCATGATGACATTGGGCGAAGATGCAGAAGCGCCCAAAGCAGCGCCACAGCCGGTACAACAGGTGTTGCCGCTGGAAGAAATAGATACTTTCGCTCCGCAGATGCAGGAAGTGCCGATGCAGGAACCTGTGCTGAATATTTTCCCAACAGTTGTTGAAACCGTACAGCCGGTTACACCTGTTCGGGAAGAAGAAAAGGAAACGATGGTATTGCAGTTCGAACTGAATCCTGAAATAACCGACGAGGTAAAAGTACCCGACACTGTTCAGGAAGAAGTACATGTTCCGCGGAAAGTGATCGCTGATGAGATGCTGCAGTTCAAAGTAACGGAACACCAGGCTCAGCCTGCCGCTGCTGCACCGGCTGCTATGTCATACCTCAGCAAGCCATCTAATATTTATGCATCGGAAGAGCCGGTAGCTCAGGCGCCTGTGCCAAAGCCACAGCCGCAACCTCAACCACAGCCGCAGGTACACCAGCAGCCCCAACCTGTACAGGAAGAGCTGCCGATGGAAATGCAGTTGGTAGAGCGTGAAGAGAAAAAAGCGCCACAATCCCAGCCCCAGCCAGTTATTGACGATGTGCTGGATGATGTGGAAGAGCAGAAAAGAAGGGCAGCAGAAAGGATACATAAGCTGCGCAATCTTTCTTACAACATGAACAGTGCAGCAGATGCCAACAATGAATTTGATACGGTTCCGGCTTACGTACGCCGTAATATGGAACTGTTTGGTAATACACTTACTTCGGTAGAAAACTTTTACAGCAAGTACACGGTAAGTAAGGACGAGAACAACCAAGCACAGATATCAACCATCAATACTTTTTTGGATGGAAAGAAGCCTGACTAAAGATGGTTTAAGAATTTTTGTTTAGCCTGGTGATTTTAGTTGTTTGCCCCCGATTGCTGAAAGTCGGGGGTTTTTTTATTTACAGGTCGCGCTTCTTCTGCACGGTATAACAGATGTACCAGATGATGGCCGTTAGCGCGATGGTGAGTATGATCTGTGTGGGAACATCGCTCAATGCGTTATCATAACCTTGTTTGGCATCTTTGCCCCAGTGTCCTACAAATGCAGGCGGGATGATCATACCGTCCGATATCTTGAAAGGAAGCAGCCGCGCTACGATATCGAGGTGCAGCTTGTATTTAAAATAACTGGCGGCAATGTTCTCGATCACCAGGTAATAGAAAACAAAAATTCCCAACGCGATAAAAGCTCTTTTGATTAAGAAGCCTAATAGAAAAGCGATCGACAACTGGGCGAACGATTGCAGCAGGAAAAGCGGTATGTATTGCAGTTGCTCGCTCCACCGGTAGTAGTACATTTTATCCGATGCGAAGCCAAAAGCGCAGGCTACCAGTGTATACACGATTGTTACAATTATCGATACGGTGAGTACCCCCATCATTTTTGCGGTGATGAATTGCTGGCGGCTCCATCCGTCGATAACGTTCTGGCGATGAGTACGGAACTGGTATTCGTTGGCAATGAGCATGATCACCAGTATGGAAGGCAGCATCACAAAGTAAGAAGAAAAATAAGCCACGGTATGCCAGGATTCAGGGAAAGCATACGGATTGCCCAGCAACATTTTGGCAAGCATATTGGTCATTTCTTTGCCGGAAGTGATGGTATCATACAGGGTGTACATCATCAGGTTGATACCGGGATAAGTGAGCATAACGATCGCCAGCATCCACCAGAATGCACGGTATCTCTTCAGCTTCAGCCATTCAATTTTCAGTAAAGCGAACATAGTGTTGGTCTTATTCGTTTGTTAATTCAAAGAATTTGGCTTCCAGGCTTTTCTTCTTCAGCACCAGCAGGTTGAGCGCAACGCCTTTTTCAAAACAGAAGCGGTTGATGTCTTCAAGCTTCGCCGTTCCTACGGGGAAATACAATTGTATATTCTTTCCATCCTGTTTAATAGAAGTGTAGCCCGGAAAATGTTCCAGCGCTGCACGCAGTTGGTCGGGTTGCGAAGAAGATACTTCTGCAATGTCTTCATTCGCGAGTACTTCATCTACCTGTCCGGCTGTAAGGAGGGTGCCTTTTTTGAGGATAGCTACATGGGTACATACTTTCTCCACTTCATCGAGCAGGTGGCTGGCCATGATAATGGTCTTGCCCTGTTTTGCCAGGTTTTTGATGAGTTCGCGTATTTCTGCAATGCCAACGGGATCGAGTCCGTTGGTAGGTTCATCGAAGACCAACACTTGCGGACTACCCAATAAAGCAGCGCCGATGGCGAGCCGTTGTTTCATACCCAGACTATAAGTGCTGAACTTGCTTTTCTTACGCGCGGTGAGTCCCACTATGTCAATCACTTTATCGATATCAGCCGGTACCCCCCTGCCACTGATGGCCTGTGTAATTTGCAGGTTGTCTACCGCCGATAAATAATGATAGAGATTGGGTGTTTCAAGCAATGCACCGATCTGTTTCCGTGTTTCGGGAGAGCCCGGTTGTCCGAACCAACTGAAACTGCCGGCATCCTGCCGGAGAATATCGAGTATGATGCTGAGCAATGTGGTTTTGCCGCTGCCATTGGGACCAAGGATACCAAACACCGATCCCTGCGGCACATTGAATGATACCTCGTTAAGCGCTTTGATGGGGCCATAAGATTTACTGATGGCCTGTAGCGAGAGCACTGACATGAGCAGTTATTTGTTTAAAGATAGGGAAATGACTAATATGATCGTCATCCCGAGCAACGTCACCCTGGGCGAGCGAAGCGAGTCGAAGGGGCTGCCGAGGGATCTGCCCGAATGTTCAGCAGGTCCTTCGACTCGCTTCGCTCGCTCAGGATGACGAAAAAGGGTAATTAATTTCTAATGGGCTTGCCGGTTTTCAGTACACTTTGTATGCGCTCCAATGTTTTCTTCTCTCCGCAAAGACTCAGGAAAGCTTCACGTTCCAGGTCGAGCAGGTATTGTTCGCTCACCAGTGATTGTTCACTGAGGTCGCCGCCACACATCACATAAGCGAGTTTCTTAGCTACCACCACATCGTGATCGGTAGCGTAATTGCCGCGCCACATACCATTGATGCCTGCATACAAAGCGCCTAATACCGAACGGCCCAATACCTTGATGTCTTTGCGTTGTACCGGTGTAATATAACCTTGTTCGTATGCTTCGATCACTGATTTCCTGGCTTCGTTGATACGGCGGCTGGTATTCATCACTACCTCATCGTGTCCCTTTCGCAAAATACCCATCTCAAAAGCTTCGAATGCCGAAGTAGCTACTTTGGCAGTGGCTACATTGAAGAAGCGGTTCTTGAGTGTGATGGTTTCGGGCTCATCTTCATGCATCTCATCAGCGGCACGCAGCGCAAATTCTTTGGTGCCGCCACCGCCGGGGATCAGGCCCACACCCAGTTCCACCAGTCCGATATATGTTTCTGCTGCCGCACATACTTTATCGGCATGCAGGTTCATTTCACAACCGCCGCCCAGCGTCAATCCGTGTGGAGCGGTAACCACCGGCACAGCAGAATAACGTACCCGCATCATACTGTTCTGGAACAAACGTATGGCCATATCCAGCTCATCGTATTCCTGTTCAATGGCCAGCATGAAGATCATGCCTACATTAGCGCCCGCGCTGAAATTGGCGCTCTCATTGGCAATGACGAGACCTTTGAATTTTTCTTCTGCAATACCAATGGCTTTGTTGAGTCCTTCGAGCACTTCACCGCCGATGCTGTTCATCTTACTGCTCCATTCAAAACCGGCAACGCCATCACCAATATCGTACAAACGGCAGGCGCTGTTTTTCCATACCAGTTGATCGCGGTGATTATTCAATATGAGGAATGACTCACCACCGGGTAAGGGCTGGTAAGTTTTACTGTTCACATCATAATACAAGCGTTTGCCATTCTCCACTTTATAAAAACTGGTGGCGCCGCCTGCCAGCATCTCTTCTATCCATGGGGCCGGTTGATGACCAGCCGCTTTCATGGCCGCCACTGTTTTGGCTACACCCAAAAGATCCCAACTTTCAAATGCGCCGATCTCCCAACCAAAACCTGCTTTCATCGCATCGTCGAGACGATAGAGTTCATCGCTGATCTCGGGTATGCGGAAGGAAATATAAGAGAAGAGGGAATAATGGAAGGCACGGTAGAATTCACCGGCTTTATCGGGAGCCGCTACGAGCATGGCCAGCCGTTGTTTGAGATCATCTATGGGCTTGGCTGCATCGAGACTTGCAAACCTGGGCCTAGCCCTGGGGCCGTATTCCATGGTATGGAGGTTCAGGGTAAGGATCTCTTTGCTCCCGGCAGATTGCACTTTTTTAAAGAAGCCTTGCCCGGTCTTATCACCCAGCCAGTTATTGGTTACCATGGTATCGAGCCAGGCGGGAATATTGAAAACGGCGCGCGCCTCATCAGCCAGACAATTCTCTGCAACACCCCTGGCCACTTTTACCAGGGTATCGATGCCTACCACGTCGGCCGTGCGGAAAGTGGCCGACTTGGGACGGCCGATGAGCGGACCGGTAAGCGCATCGATCTCATCAATGCCTAGTTGCATCTGGTCCATGATATGAAAAATGCTCATGATGCCGAACACACCAATGCGGTTGGCAATGAAGGCAGGCGTGTCTTTACACAATACGGTTGTTTTCCCCAGGAACAGATCGCCATAGTGAAGCAGGAAATCCACCACGTCCCGGCTGGTATGTGGCGTAGGTATGATCTCCAGCAGCCGCAGGTAGCGGGGCGGGTTGAAAAAATGGCTGCCGCAGAAATGTTTTTTAAAGTCCTCACTCCGGCCTTCAGCCATGAGATGGATAGGAATACCGGAAGTATTGGAAGTGATAAGGGTACCGGGTTTGCGGAACTGCTCTACTTTTTCATAGAGTTGCTGCTTGATGTCGAGCCTTTCCACCACCACTTCAATGATCCAATCGCAATGGGCAATTTCTTTCAGGTTGTCTTCGAAATTACCCGTGGTAATACGCTTCACCACCTCTTTGGTGAAAACAGGAGAGGGGTTGCTTTTAATGGCGGCCTGCAAAGCATCGTTCACCAGTTTGTTGCGTTCGGCAGGTTTGGTACTTGCTTCAGCGCCTTTGGCCAGCATATCGAGCAGCAATACCTGAACGCCAATACCTGCAAAATGACAGGCAATGCGTGAACCCATCACACCACTGCCCAGGACGGCCACTTTTTTAATGGATCGGATCATAGCTAAACTTTGTATAAAATTAGTTAGTTATGCAACTATTTCAATCGAAGGTAGCAAAAAAATATCCAACACCGGATGCAGGGAAACTGATGTTGGATATTAGCCATTCGGGACGAAGCGGGTATTCGATAAGCTATCTTTCCGAGGTGGCGGCACCTTTGTATGCCATGTATAGGCACACGAGATAAACAACTAGCAATACGTAAACTAACATAATCAGGGGGGATTAGTTGCTACAATATACACTTAAAAGCGCGATTTGTTGCCATGCCGGGCGAAGCATTTATTAACCCAATGTTAATATCGGCTTGCCGTTTAACAAGAAACCGGGGAGAAATGGCTGGCTTTCAATTATTTTTGTTCACATGGACATCACCCCTGAAATGATCAATAACCTGGCCCATTTATCAAGGCTGGAATTCAGCGAAGCGGAAAAGCGATCTATTGGCGCCGATTTACAGAAGATAGTGGCGTTTGTAGAAAAGCTCCAGGAACTGGATACCCGTGGTGTAATGCCATTGCTGCACATCAGCGATGCAGCCAATGTGTTAAGGAATGATGAACTGGGCGGATCGGTAACACGTGGCGAAGCGCTGATGAATGCGCCGGTGAAAGACGAAGCATTCTTTAAAGTGCCGAAGGTCATCAAAAAATAATCGTATGAGCAACCCGATCATCCAGTTAGAATCGATTGAAAAAAGCTATTTCATGGGCAACCAGGCGATACAGGCGTTGAAAGGCGTATCGCTTGAGATATCCAAAAATGAATACGTGGCCCTGATGGGTCCTTCGGGCAGCGGCAAGAGTACATTGATGAATATTTTGGGCTGTCTCGATTCTCCAACCGGTGGCAGGTATATTTTGAACGGGCTCGATGTGAGCAAGATGCCGGACGACAGCCTGGCCAGTGTGCGCAATACGGAAATAGGATTTGTGTTCCAGCAGTTTAATCTCCTGCCCAGGCTCACTGCGGCTGAAAACGTGGCGCTGCCATTGATCTATGCAGGGATAGGCCGGAAGGAAAGAACGGAAAGGGCTATGGAAGCGCTGAAGAAAGTGGGATTGGAAACGAGGAGCCATCACAAGTCGAATGAGCTGAGTGGCGGACAGATACAGCGTGTGGCTATTGCCCGTGCCCTGGTAAACAACCCTTCCTTGTTACTGGCCGATGAGCCTACCGGCAACCTCGATACCAGAACCTCTGCTGAAGTAATGGAAATATTCTCCAAAATACAGGAAGCAGGAAACACGGTGGTGCTGGTAACACACGAAGAAGACATCGCTGCTTATGCGCACAGGATCGTACGCATGAGAGACGGCGTCATTGAAAGTGATAAGTTGAAGGAAGCAATGATGATTCATCATTAATGTACGTCATCCTGAGCGAGCGAAGCGAGTCGAAGGACCTGCTGAACATTCGTGCAGATCCCTCGGCTACGCTCGGGATGACGACCGAAACGCGCTCGGGATGACGGCAGCTTTAAAATCAGAATTTTTTATGGCCATAAAAATATATACGAAGACCGGCGATCTTGGTAAGACTTCACTGATTGGCGGAACCAAGGTTCCCAAAAGTCATATACGCATAGAAGCTTACGGTACGGTAGATGAATTGAATTCTTACATTGGGGTGGTGAACGACCTGGTTGCAGATGCGCATTCCAAAACAGTGTTGAAAGAAGTGCAGGACCGATTGTTTACCATCGGCGCCTCGCTGGCCTGCGACCCCGATAAGGAGCCGTTGATGAAAGTGCCCGATCTGAAAGAGGCCGACATCAGTTTCCTTGAACGGGAGATCGACAGGATGAACGATGCATTACCGGTTATGAAATCTTTTATACTGCCGGGCGGCCATCCGGCCATTTCACATGCACATGTGGCGCGCTGTATTTGTCGCCGTGCAGAGCGTTGTTGCGTGCACATGCAGGAGCAGGCAATGTTCATAGAAGCATTGGTGATTAAATACCTGAACCGGTTGAGCGATTATTTGTTTATGTTATCGCGCTACTTAGGGCACCTGTTAGGCGTAGCGGAAATACCCTGGAAACCGAGAACCACCTGAACGTCATCCTGAGCGAGCGAAGCGAGTCGAAGGACCTGCTCAACATTCGTGTAGATCCCTCGGCTGCGCTCGGGATGACGATCGAGAGTACTCGGGATGACGTTCAGATAATTCTTCCGTCCTTCATGTGCAACACCCTGTCGCTCATGGCAGCGAGTTCTTCATTATGGGTAACGATCAGGAATGTTTGCTGGAACTCCTTTTGCAGTTGAACGAATAGCTCGTGAAGCGCTGCGGCATTGGTACTGTCGAGATTACCGGTGGGCTCATCGGCAAATACTATATCGGGTTGATTGATGAGCGCCCTGGCTACGGCAACGCGTTGCTGTTCGCCGCCCGATAATTGCTGGGGTTTATTGTGCAGCCGGTCTTCAAGACCCAACCGGGTTAAAAGGGCCGTAGCCCTTTCAGCTACTTCTTTTTTACGGGTTCCGGCTACCCAGCCGGGAATGGAAACATTTTCAAGGGCGGTGAATTCGGGCAGGAGATGATGGAACTGGAAAACGAACCCGATGTGCTGATTGCGAAAGGCAGCCAGTTTTTTGCCTTTGAGGAGGCCGATCTGCTGGTTGTTCAGCGTGATGGTACCGCTATCGGCATTGTCGAGCGTACCCAGGATATGCAGCAAAGTGCTTTTTCCAGCCCCCGAAGAGCCCACAATGCTTACGATCTCACCTTTTGAAACGGTGATATCCACGCCTTTCAATACTTGTAGACTGTCGTATCGTTTAGTGATCTGTTCTGCTTTCAGCATCTGGATGGTAGGTATTAGCCCTGCAAACGTACAACAGGGGGGATATATTGGGTAATTTTTGGACTGGGGTTTGGTGATATCATTTATACGGCTACATTTGCAAAAAATTAGAGGTAAATATGTTCTGGACATTAGAATTAGCAAGTTACCTGGAAGAAGCTCCCTGGCCCGCCACCAAGGATGAACTGATCGATTATTCCATCCGGAGCGGGGCGCCTATCGAAGTGGTAGAGAATCTTCAGGAACTCGAAGACGAGGGAGAAGTGTACGAGAGCATTGAAGATATCTGGCCCGATTATCCCAGCCAGGAAGATTTTATGTTCAACGAAGACGAGTACTAAGATCCCTTAAAATAGTTAGTGAGCCATTCATTTATGTGAATGGCTTTTTTGTTTTTATCCTGTGATACCTAATTTCTGCATTACTTCCATACTCACACCAGTATTCGAATACCCCCCGTCGTGGAACAGGTTCTGCATGGTTACCATGCGTGTGAGATCGGAGAAAAGGGTGATGCAATAATTGGCGCAATCTTCGGCAGTGGCATTGCCCAACGGAGCAATGGCATTCGCATAATCATAAAAATCACCGAAGCCTTTGATACCGGTACCGGCGGTAGTTTTGGTGGGTGATTGCGAAACCGTATTGATGCGAACTTTTTTTGACAGACCATATTGATAACCAAAGCTACGTGCAATGGATTCCAGCATGGCTTTGATATCGGCCATATCGGTATAAAAAGGGAACACGCGCTGTGCGGCCATATAAGTGAGCGCTACCACGCTGCCCCATTCGTTGATGGCATCGAGTTTCCAGGCAACGGACAGCATCTTGTGTAAAGACATGGCCGATACATCGATCCCTTTCTGGAAATATTCGTAATTGGATTCAACATAAGGAACGTTCTTACGCACGTTGACACTCATGCCAATGGAGTGCAATACAAAATCTATTTTGCCGCCCAATACTTCCTGCGATTTGGTAAACAGGTTGGTAAGGTCTTCAACGCTGGTTGCATCGGCCGGGATGATCTCGGAACCGGTTTTCTCTGCCAGTTTTTTGATCTCGCCCATGCGCATGGCGATGGGTGCATTGGTTAATACAAAACTGGCGCCTTCTTCGTGTGCTTTCTCTGCTACTTTCCAGGCAATGGAATTTTCATCCAGAGCGCCGGTAATGATTCCTCGTTTTCCTTTTAGTAAATTGTAAGCCATAGCTATTGTTATAGGTTGGGTGTAAAAATAGGGAATATATGTTTTATTGTTCGTCATCCCGAGCGTAGCCGAGGGATCTGCCCGAATGCTCAGCAGCTCCTTCGACTCGCTTCGCTCGCTCAGGATGACGATTATTATTAATCAGCAATCAACTCTTTTGCGTTCTCCAATGCAGCCGCCGTAGGCTTTTCGCCGCTGAGCATCTGGGCAATGGTGGTAATGCGTTCATCCTGGTTGAGCAGCCTGATATTGGTCTTGACCTGGTTGTTGACTACTTCTTTGTACACAAAGAAATGTGCATGGGCCTTGCCTGCGATCTGTGGCTGGTGCGTGATACAGATGATCTGCCGGCTCGCTGCCAATTCCTTCATGATAAGCCCTACCTGTTTGGCAGCTTCACCTGAAATGCCCGTATCTATTTCATCGAAGATCAGGGTAGGCAGGTTGATCGATTGAGCAACCAATGATTTGATGCAAAGCATGAGCCTGCTCAATTCGCCGCCACTGGCCACTTTGCGAACAGGCTCGAAGCGGTTGCTTTTGTTGGCATCGAAAAGGAATTCCACCTGGTCCTTTCCAAACGGCTGCAATGCCGTATCGTTGATTTGTACTTTGAGTCGCGCGTTGGGCATACCTACCTGTTTGAGCAAGTGGTTTACTTTTTCCTCGAGGGGTTTTACCTGCTGGTGTCTTGCTTTGGAAATGGTGACAGCCAACTGGCTGGCCGACTCATATAAACGGGATTGCGCTGTTTCTTTAGCGGCGATAGCATCATCGATGTCCAGCACAGCCTGTAATTTATTTTCGAGCGCTGTTTGCAATTCGAGCAATTCGGCCGTGGTTTGCACCCCGTGTTTTTTCAACAATTTATATCCTTCGACTAAGCGGTTATTGATCCACTCGATTCTTTTTTCATCGAAATGAACGCCATTGTTCAGGTGAACGGTTTCTGCTGCAATATCCTGTAACTCTACCTGGCTGCTCTGCAAACGTGCAATGAGTGCAGCAATATCGGCGTGATATGATGTGTACGATTGTAGCTGCTGGATGAGTTGTTTTAAAACAGTTGTCACGGGTTGCTCGCTTTCTTTCAATTCATAACAAACCCTGTCCAGCGCCACTTTAATGCCTTCTGAATTGCTTAATAATTTCAACTCCTGGTCCAGCTCTTCCAATTCATTTTCGCGGAGACCGGCTTCATTCAGTTCATCGAAAAGAAATTGGTGGTAATCGGCTTCTTTGGTGAAGGCTGTTTTTTGATCCTGCAAGGCGGTGAGTTCTTTACTCACTGCATGCCATTGCCCGAAGAGAGATTGGTAATTGTCAAGCAACTGGTTATTGCCTGCAAGCGCATCCAGAACTTCGCGTTGAAAATCGGTGTCGCCCAACTCGAGTGTATCAAATTGCTGGTGGAGGTCAACCAACAGGGAAGCCAGTGTTTTCAACTGTTGCAAGGTAGCCGGTGTATCGTTGATGAAAGCGCGGGATTTGCCGTTGGCAGCGATTTCCCTGCGAAGGATCAGTTCTTCTTCTGCATCGAGTTCCTGCTCTTGCAAAAAAGCCAGTACTTGCTTGCGGTCTTCCACTGCAAAATAACCTTCAATAAAGCATTTTTTTTCTTTATTCACCAGCACGTTGCTGTCTGCCCTTTCACCCAGTATCAGGCTGAGTGCTCCCATCAATATACTCTTTCCTGCACCGGTTTCACCGGTGATCATATTCAACTGCGATGAAAAATCAATTTCAATCTCGTCGATGATCGCGTAATTCTGTATGATGAGTTTCTTTAACACAGGAATGATGAAAAAACAAAAATCAAAATTTAAAATTAAAAAGTCAAAAGTAAAAGTACGGTATCAGAAATCAACAAATCAGCCATCAGAAATTACGCTTACTCTCCTTTGCACCGGGCGATGCCTGATTTTGCTCTTTGATCGAGTGAATTTTTGTATTCATGGTCTCCCATATCGAGGCATTGCCGGTAATAGGAGATGGCAGTGGCTTTATCGCCTTTGGATTCATAGAGCTGACCTGCCTGCAACGCAGCCCTGGCTGCGAAATATTCGGTCCTGTTTGCACCGATGCGTATGGCTTGCTGGTAAAATGTAACAGCTTCTGCATCCCTGCCCAGGTCATCATAAATGCGGCCCATGCGGTAAACGAATTCCAGTTTCTCTTCTTCGCGCGTAAAGTCGCGTTCTGTCTTTCCATGCAACAGTGCCAATGCATCGTGATGGTAACCGCCATCATTCAGCAAGCGGGTCTTCAATAACAATACATTGGGCCATCTGCCCGATTGGGCATCTTTCAACGCCTGCTTATCGGCATCGGAATCGGTAGCGCCGAGCGACAGTACATTTTTCCGCGCAGCCTCTGCCGCCTGCATATTGCCTTGCAGGTAATAACACCAGCTCAGTTTCTGGTAAGCGTCTTTCAGGTAGAATTTTCCTTTGAAACTGGATACAAACCTTTCCATGCAGGAAGTGGCTTCGGGCAATTCGAGGTGATAAAGCCGGGCAAAGCCCATTTCAAAATCCCATACAGGGGTATGCAGGTATTCGTCGGACTTATTCCTGTTGAGAATGATGTTCCTGGTCAAATCGGCCTGCTTATTATTCAGGGCCAGGTTGGCAGCCATATAAGCGTGCAGGTGGTTGTTCACCAGGTCCAGCTTACGTTGGTTGATGAATTGTAAAGCTTCTTCTTTTTTGTTTTCGAGATAGAAGAGGAGGTAGGGGTATATGAAGTTGGCATCAGCAGCCATTAATCTTCCCCAGGGATCGTTGCTGTAAACGAAGCCGTGCACGATGCGCATGCCTTCTGTAAGCGAGCCTTTCATGCCAAACAGGGAAGCCAGCCATTTATATCCCTTTGGAATAGTACCCACCACGGCCTGCAATGCGCCATACATGAGGTCGTTGGGCATGAAAGTGGGAAACGCTTTCCTGTTTTCTTTGATGGCCTGATAGGCTCTTCTGAATTCCCAGCCTGCATCCCAGAAATGACCGAACTTGATGGATACAGATGCTTTGTGGGCGCGTACAGTGCTCAGGCAGAAATAATAAAAAGGGGAGCTTTGCGGACCTTTCTCCAATTGGCTGATGCGTTGCGCAAACCGCGGATAGCGGGTGGCATATTCAGCAGGGTCTTCGTTGAAAAAGAGAAGATAGAAATCGGCATAGCTCTCCAGCACAACCGGTATGAGGTTATGTGGATTCTGTTGCCTGGCTTTTTCAATGAGTGCCAGTCCGCTGTTGATCTTTAACCTGGTGATTTCCTGGTAAGCCTGTTGGCAGGTGGTATTGAATTCATACACTTGCTGTGTTTGCCCTTGCAGGAAACTGCAGCACAGTAACAGGAGAAACAGGTAGTGTTTCATTTCCTATTTTACTTCAACGCTGTCGTTCAGGTCGGCATCAACGAGAATGCGGCCGCAGTTCTCGCATACGATGATCTTTTTATGTAAACGGATCTCGCTCTGGCGTTGAGGAGGGATGGCATTGAAGCAACCACCGCAGGCATCTCTTTCTACCGGTACAACGGCCAGGCCATTGCGGTAGCTTTTGCGGATGCGGTCGTAGCTGTACAGCAGTCTTTCATCGATACGGCTGCGTGCAGCATCGCTGTCTTTGGCAAAATGAGATTCTTCTTTTTCGGTATCTGCGATGATCTTCTGCAGTTCACCTTTTTTATGATTGAGAACGCCTTCTTTAACGCTCAGTTGTTTTTTGGCAGATTCCAGCGCCTTCACTTTATCGGCCAGTTCTTCATTGGCGTCGCGAATGTGCTTCTCGGCCAATTTGATCTCGAGCTGCTGCATTTCGATCTCTTTGTTGATGGCTTCGAATTCGCGGTTATTCTTTACGTTCTCGCTTTGCTTTTCGTATTTGCTGATGAGGGCTTCGCTTTCCTTGATGGCAGTTTTTTTGCTTTCAATGAACTCGGTGATACCGTTGAGTTCTTCTTCAACACGGGTCTGGCGGCTCTGTAAACCATGCACTTCATCTTCGAGGTCGCTCACTTCCATGGGCAGTTCGCCTTTCAGGATCTGGATCTCATCCAGTTTGCTGTCAATCTTTTGTAACCTTAAGAGGGCTACCAATTTTTCTTCAACAGAGAAATCTTTAACTGAAGCCATATAGTGTTTTGTCGTTTGTAGCTTTAAAAATACCGAACAGGGTTGGTATTGATTGCTGATTTGAGGACGGCAAAGGTAGGGAATTTAGCCTGTAAAAGTTCAACCAGGAGCTCGCTGGTATATTGTTCACTTTCCCAGTGGCCGATATCGGCAATGACCAGCCGGTCGTTGGCATCGAAAAACTCGTGGTATTTAACGTCGGCCGTAACATAAACATCGGCTCCGGCCGCCAGGGCCCGGCCGGTTAAAAAGCTGCCGGCGCCCCCGCAAAGCGCCACTTTTTGTATCTTTTTCCCCAGTAAAGGCGTGTGACGTACAATACTTAATTCAAAAGCATTTTTTAGTATATGTAAAAAGCCTTCTTCGGTTACCGGTTCGGGCAGTTCTCCTATAAGGCCGCTCCCCACTTCGGGGTGCTCATTGGCCAGGGGGATGATATCATAGGCCACTTCTTCGTAAGGGTGAGACTTGAGCAGGGCTGCCACCAGCCTTGACTGGAGATGGGCCGGGAAAATGACTTCCAATTTGACCTCTTTTTCCCTGTGCAGCTCACCCGGGTTGCCTGCAAAAGGGTTGGTGCCGGCCCCGCCTTTGAAAGTACCGGTTCCTTCCACATTAAAACTGCAATCGCTGTACCGGCCAATATGCCCGGCGCCTGCTTCGAACAGGGCGGTGCGCAGTTCATCGGCTTGTGCCAGGGGGACAAAACTGCAGAGTTTCATCAGTTGTCTGTCTTTGGGGGCGAGGATGCGCCTGGAAACCAGTCCAAGACGGTCTGCTATCCGGTTATTCACCCCATGCAATACATTATCGAGGTTGGTATGTATGGCATAGATGACGATATCGTGTTTGATGGCGCTGATAACGGATTTTTCTACATAATTCCTTCCTGTTATTTTTTTCAATCCGCCGAAAATAATAGGGTGGTGGGCCACGACCAGGTTGCATCCCCTTTCTTTGGCTTCCATGATCACCTGCTCAGTGGCGTCGAGGGTACAGAGTATGCCGGTGCAGTTCCAGTTGCTGTTACCGGTGAGTAATCCCGCATTATCATATCCCTCCTGGTAAGAAAGCGGGGCGGCCTGTTCCAACACCTGTATGGCTTCCATTATTTTCATGGTTGCTAATTTACCTTCATTCTATCTTTATTGCATGGGAAACGGAGATTTTCTTTTTTACAATGGCAAACTGATGCGAGACAACGGGCCGTTGATCGACGCCTCCAACCGTTCATTCCGGTATGGAGATGGTTGTTTTGAAACGATGAAAATGGTGAACGGAAAATTATGTCTCGCTTCCTATCATTTTGAACGGCTGTTCAACTCGCTGGACCTGTTACGGTTTGAATGTCCTGCACATTTTACACCGGCCTACCTGGAGCAGCGTATTTTGACGGTAGCGGAAAAAAACAAACACACTGCATGTGGCCGTGTGCGGCTGACGATTGCCAGGGGGAATGGAGGTTTGTACGATGCGGCAAATCATTTTCCCAACCATCTTATACAGACATGGGCATTGGAAAAGCCGGCAACGGGTTTGAATGTGAACGGCGTGGAAATGGATATTTTCCCTGATGCCAGGAAAGTGTGCGACCTTTATTCGATGCTCAAGAGCAACAATTACCTGCCCAATGTGATGGCAGCTTTATGGGCGAAGGAACGCCGCTTGAACGATGCTGTTTTACTCAATCCGTATGACCGTATTGCGGATGCGACCATCGCCAATATATTCATAGTGAAGGATGGGGTTATTGCAACGCCTTCCCTTGCAGAAGGAGCGGTCAACGGCGTGATGCGCAGGCACCTGCTGCATTGTTTACACCAGGCGGATATGCCTGTTGAAGAAAAACAGATCACGGTGCATGAACTTTTGGAAGCATCGGAAGTTTTTCTCACGAATGCCATCGCGGGTATTAAATGGGTGAAACGTGTGGGCGCAAGCGAATACGGTTGCCAGCTGGCACCAGCATTGTATGATCGATTTATTGCCAACATTCATGAATGAGATGAAGAAACCGCTTGTCAATATCCTGTGGTTGAGAAGAGACCTGCGGCTGCGCGACCATGCAGCGTTGTACCATGCCTTGAAAAGCGACCGGCCCGTGCTACCCATTTTCATCTACGACCGGCATATCCTGGACAAGCTGGAAAACAGGCAGGACCGGCGGCTGTCTTTTATATACCAGGCTTTGGAAGCGATGCAGCAAGAGCTGGTGACGATGGGCAGCAGCCTCGCCGTATACCATGGGTATCCTGTGGAAGTATTCGACAAGCTGTTGCAGCAATTTGATATAGGCGCTGTATTCACCAACCACGATTATGAACCGTATGCCATAGAAAGGGATGCGTTGGTGGGGCGGCTGTTATCGGGTGCTGGTGTGTTGATGTATACGTATAAAGACCAGGTGATTTTTGAAAAGAACGAAGTGCTGAAAGACGACGGAAAGCCTTACACGGTGTTTACACCTTACAGCCGCAAATGGAAAACACTGCTGAATGATTTTTACCTGCGCTCTTATCCCGATTCGGTTTTGTATGACCGGTTTTACCGGCAGGAGGCCATGGCGTTGCCCAGCCTGTCGCAGATAGGCTTTGAATGGCGTGGAAATGATTTTCCGTCGAAAACATGGGACCTGGCAAGGATGCAACAATATGGAGCTACCCGCGATTTCCCGGCGATGGACAAAGGCACTTCGCGTTTGGGCGTGCATTTGCGTTTTGGCACCATCAGCATACGGGAGCTGGCCAGGGCGGCGAAAGCTACGAGTGAAGTGTACCTCAATGAACTGATCTGGCGTGATTTTTATCATGCCATCCTCTGGCATTTTCCACAGGTGGGTAAAGGCGGCGCTTTCAAACCTGAATACGACCGCATTGTTTGGCGGAATAACGAAGAAGAATTTACGCGATGGTGCCAGGGATTAACCGGCTACCCGCTGGTAGACGCCGGTATGCGTGAGCTCAATGCTACGGGCTATATGCACAACCGGCTGCGCATGATCACGGCTTCATTTCTGTGCAAGCATTTGCTCACCGACTGGCGATGGGGTGAAGCATATTTCGCAACACAGTTGCTCGATTTTGACCTGGCCGCGAACAATGGCGGCTGGCAGTGGGCGAGCAGCAGCGGCTGTGATGCCGCACCTTATTTCAGGATATTCAATCCGGCCCTGCAAGCGGAGAAATTCGACAAAGCGCAGCAGTATATTGAAAAATGGGTGCCGGAAAGGAACGGGTTCCAATATCCGCCACCCATTGAGCAGCATGAACTGGCGAGGCAACGCGCGTTGGCTGCTTATGCGCTCGCGCTGAAATAATGCGTTGTATGAATTTGATCTTAAGTATCCTTCGGTCGTCATCCCGAGCAACGTCACCCTGAGCGAGCGAAGCGAGTCGAAGGGGCAGCCGAGGGATCTGCCCGAAGCTTCTGCAGGTCCTTCGACTCGCTTCGCTCGCTCAGGATGACGGCTATTTTCTGCTGTAGTTCGGCGCCTCTTTGGTAATATCTATGTCGTGTGCATGGCTTTCTTTCATGCCTGCATTGGATATTTTTACAAAAGTGGCTTTCTGCAGTTCCTGTATGCTCCTGGCGCCGCAATAACCCATACCGGCGCGGAGTCCGCCTACATACTGGTAAACGATCTCACTGAGATTGCCTTTGTAAGCTACCCGTCCTTCTATGCCTTCGGGTACGAATTTTTTTACATCGTCTTCCACATCCTGGAAATAGCGGTCGCCACTGCCCTGGCTCATCGCGCCGAGGCTGCCCATGCCGCGATATTCTTTGAATTTACGGCCTTCGTAGATGATGGTTTCACCGGGGCTCTCTTCCACTCCTGCAAACACGCTGCCCATCATCACCACATTGGCGCCGGCTGCGAGTGCTTTTACCATATCGCCGGTATAACGGATACCGCCATCGGCGATCAGCGGAATGCCTTTGGCTTTCAGTGCGTGACTGGCTTCCATAATGGCTGTGAGCTGTGGTACGCCTGCACCTGCAACAATGCGGGTGGTACAGATAGAACCGGGGCCGATGCCCACTTTTACACAGTCTGCACCAGCGTCTGCCAGTGCTTTGGCGCCGGCAGCAGTGCCTACATTACCGGCGATAATCTGCAGGTGCTTGAAATTTTTTCTCAACGATTTCAGCGCATTGATCACTCCTTTACTATGACCATGGGCGCTATCGAGCGTAACTACGTCAACACCCACTTGTTGCAATGCTGCGGCGCGATCCATGAGATCGCGGGTAATACCCAGTGCAGCGCCTACCAGCAATCTGCCCAATGAATCTTTAACAGCATTGGGGTTGTTGCGTAACTGGAGAATGTCGCGGTAGGTGATGAGTCCGATCAGTTTGCCCTGCCTGTTCACCACGGGCAGTTTTTCTATTTTATACTGGCGCAGGATCTTCTCTGCTTTTTTCAGATCGGTACCTTCAGGTGCAGTGATGAGGTTTTCTTTGGTCATCACTTCTTTCACCTGCCTGCTTTTATCAGTTTCAAAACGCAGATCGCGGTTGGTAAGGATACCTACCAGTTTGTCTTTGGCATCCACAATGGGAATACCACCAATCTTATACTCTTTCATCAGCTTCAGTGCATCGCCGATGGTAGCTTCTACCAGGAGGGTGAGCGGGTCGATGATCATGCCGCTTTCACTGCGCTTTACCTTGCGAACCTCATCTGCCTGCCGTTCTATGCTCATGTTCTTGTGCAGTATACCGAGGCCGCCTTCGCGCGCCAGCGCAATAGCCAGGCTGGCTTCGGTAACGGTATCCATTGCTGCCGAGAGCATGGGTACGTTGAGGGTAATGTTTTTGGTGAGCTGTGAGCGGATGTCCACTTCACGGGGAAGTACCTCACTGTAAGCGGGCATTAATAATACATCATCGAAGGTGAGCCCTTCGCCGAATAACCTGGATGCTGCCGTCTTGTTAATAGGGGAAATATTTCTTGTTGCCATGTGCAAAGATAGGCCAATTTTTTAAACTTAGCTTTGCACCATGGAAAAAACCCTTGCAGCGCCCGATCAGCCCTATTTCAATTTGCAGTTTGCGTTGTTGTGTGCCAGTAACTTTTTATTCGCGGCCAGCTTTACCATGATGATTCCTGAATTGCCGGGATACCTTACCAAACTGGGAGGAGCTGAATACAAGGGACTCATCATTGCGCTCTTTACATTGATGGCGGGTATATCCAGGCCTTTCAGCGGTAAATTAACCGATACCGTAGGGCGTGTACCGGTAATGATCTTTGGGTCGCTGGTCTGTGTAGTATGCAGTTTGTTGTACCCCGTGCTGACTTCCGTTTCCGGGTTTTTATTGCTGCGTTTTTTTCATGGCTTTTCTACAGGATTCAAGCCTACCGCCACTTCGGCTTATGGGGCAGATGTAGTGCATGAGTCGAGAAGGGGAGAAGCGCTGGGTGCATTATCTATTGGTTATACGGTGGGTATGTCGCTCGGACCATTATTGGGAAGTTACCTGGTGAATGCATTTTCTTATAACATCATGTTCTATGCATCGGCCGGACTGGCGCTGGGCTCTGTGATCATCCTGTATAATATCCGTGAAACGCTTCCCGATCCGAAAAAATTTTCTTTGCAGGTAATACGCGTACAAAAACATGAAGCGTTCGAAAGAACGGCGTTGAAGCCGGCCATCATCATGTTCCTGCTGGCCTTTTCCACCGGCAGTACTTTAACGCTGGCGCCGGATATGAGCGAATGGCTGGGCGTGCAGAACAAAGGATTGTTCTTTGCGTGGTATACGGTTTCCTCTTTGCTCATCAGGTTGTTTGCCAGCAAGTCTTCCGATAAATATGGAAGAGTACCTGTGTTGATTATTTCCTCCCTTGTGTTGGCTGCTGCGATGGCCATACTGGCATTGGCGCATTCGCCATTCATGTTGTTATTGAGTGCTACCATATTTGGTTTGAGCTGGGGTATGAACGGCCCTACCATTGCGGCCTGGACGGTAGACCGCTGCGCACCTGAGAACCGGGGGAAAGCAGTTGCCTCCATGTATATAGCGCTTGAAGCAGGTATTGGTATAGGCGCTTATTTGTCGGCCTTGATTTACCAAAATCTGTCTTCTCATTTTGTGTATGCTTTCATGATGCCATCTGTATTGGCGTTGGTATCGTTTGGATTGTTGATGGTATGGAGAAAGAAACAAGCGTTGTTGGTTGTAAGATGATAGTTGTTAGTTGTTAGATGTCAGTTGATATATTTTGCCTGGTAGTGAGATGATCAATTGATATAGTTCAAGCGTCAACAAAATAGCAATGACGGTGTTGTAAGTGAGTGTTGTTTGTTTGCATATTTCATCGAGTGATACAGGTGCATTTTTTTCCTGCATAACCGACATTACTTTTTGTTCTTCATTCGAAAGGGAAGGGAACAAAGTGTTTTGCATTTTTGCGGTTGGTTTTTTAATTTCTTCCCATCCCATTGAAGCGGCGAGTTGTGCGGCATCTGTTAATAATATGGCTTTGTTTTGCTGGATGAGCTGCAGGCAGCCGGTGCTTTTCCCGTCGGTTATTTTGCCGGGAACGGCAAACACATCGCGATGGTAATTACAGGCGAGGTTTGCGGTGATCATACTGCCACCTTTGATGGCTGTTTCTATAACAATGGTCGCATGGGAGACGCCGGCTACGATACGGTTCCGGCGGGGGAAGTTGTGTTTATCCGGCGCCGTATCTTTCCCAAATTCTGTTAAGAGTCCTCCTTTTTCTATTAATTCTCTTGCCAACGCATGGTGCTGCGATGGATAGATGGTATTGAACCCATGCGCCAGTACGCCCACTGTTCCGAGTGATTGTTTCAGCGCGGTCTTGTGTGCAATGGCATCGATACCGAAGGCTAGTCCGCTTATGATCAGTGGTTGCCATGGCTTTAATTCTTCGATGAGTTTTTCTGTTACCTGTTTACCATAAGTAGTATTGCTCCTTGTTCCAACAATGCTCACAATCCGGTGATGGTTAAGCGGTGTTGAGCCACGGTAGTATAATAAAACAGGCGCATCATAGCAATGCAGCAGCAGTTGCGGGTAATCCGGGTTCGACAGGAATAACGGATGTATCCCATGTTTTTGACAGAATCTGATTTCTTTTTCCGCTGCTTCGAATTGCCGGTATCCTTTAATCTGTGCAGCTCTTATTTCACCGATGCCTGGCACCAGGCTCAATTCTTTTTTACTTGACTTGAATACCTGTAATGCCGATCCCAGGTGTTCTATGAGCAGCCTGCTATGAACCGGCCCCAGTTCGGGTACTTGTGTAAGTGCTACCTGGTATAATAGTTCCTGGCTCATGCCAGCGAATATCTGCTATAAAGTAAGTAACAGCATTAGGTATTACTACTTCAATTTTTACTTTTCAGTATAGTATATTGATACCTGCAGAACGTGCTTTAGTCACTATAACCCTTTTAGTCAGATAACTATGCCCATCGGAGGTAAGATACTTTGATTCTTTTGGGGATTTTTTCTTTGCAGTCCTCATATCACCGATTTTTCATCATCTAAAGATACAACGGAAAATGCATTTTTGTTGCTTTTAAATGCTATTGTGTCCATCCAGAAATTATTTAAAATACATAATTCTCGCTGGTTACATGCCAGTAATAGTGAAGGAAGTACGCCTGTTGAGGGCTCTTCCCGCTTCGGTACTGTTGTCGGCAACAGGTTTGCCGGCGCCATATCCTTTATAACTGAGGCGTTTGTTATCGATGCCTTTGCTCACCAGGTAATCTACAATGGCTTTGGCGCGGTTGGTAGACAATACAAGGTTATCTTCAGCTTTGCCCACATTGTCTGTGTGACCGCTGATCTGCACTAGTAAACCTGCATTATCTTTTAATACCTGAACCAGTTGATCGAGCTCGGCAAGTCCCGTTTCAGGCAAGCGGTATTCGTTGTTAGCGAACAGGATATTGTGGAAAGTGAAAGAAGCATTGAGTGCAACCGGCTGCAAGAAAATGTCTTTTCGATAAGTACTGTCGGCCTCTTTTTTACTCAGGCCGTAGACTTCACTGTAAAACAGGTATCCTTTGCGGTTAACGGTAAAAGTATAGTCCTTGCCAATGGGTAAGGTGATGAAATAATCACCCACTTCATCGGTCTGCACTTTCATGAACGATAGGTTGCTGCCGTTATCAATAAGCTCGATATTAGACGGAAGTGGCTTTTTAGTTTGTGCATCGGTCACTTTTCCTTTTACATAGATGGTGCGATAAGGACGGATATCGGGTCTTAATTCAAATTTGTAGAGATCCAATCCTCCTCTGCTGTCACTTCTGTCACTGGCATAATAAGCAGTGAGGCCATCTGCCGATACAGCCAGGCTTCCTTCGTTCTCAATAGTGTTGATGGGATAACCCAGGTTCTCAGGCGTTCCCCATTCTCCATTGGAACTTTTGCGGAGCACAAACAGATCCGAACCGCCATAACCGGGTAATCCGTCTGAATGAAAGTAAAGGGTTTGGTTGTCGGCATGGATAAAAGGTGCGAATTCATCGCCGGCTGTGTTGATCGCAGGTCCCATGTTCACAGCAGGTGTCCATTTGCCATTGGCTTGCCGGTAGCTTACATACAAGTCGCGCCCTCCATAACCACCGGGACGGTTACTACTGAAATACAACGCGCGCTTATCCGGACTCAACGATGGCGAACTTTCCCAGAATTCGGTATTGATGCTTTCGCCCATGTTCTGCGGCTCGCTCCATCCCTGCGGTGTGTAATACGAAATATAGATATCGAAGCCTCCATATCCCTTGCCAGAGATATCAGCGGCAAACAACATCCATTCACCATCTTGCGATACGGTGATGGCTCCTTTGGCGGGTTCAATGTTGATGTCTCCTTTAATAAGCCTGGCTGCAGCGAACCCCTGTTTGGTAATGCGGCTTTCAATAAAATCTTCGCGTTGCGCTCCTGTTCTCCTGGTAAATACCAATAGGCTGTCGGTAACGGTAACCGATGGATAGTATTCGTTCAAGGGCGTGTTAACACTGTCGCCCAGGTTAATGGGTATAAAGTTGTAATTGTTGTTGGGATGTTTTTTGGCATAGTCAATAGCGAACTCATAGCAACGTTTGCGGTAAGCAGCGCTTTTTTGTCCGCGTTCACTGATGCGTGGAATATTGGCGAAGACCGTTACGGCTTTCAACGCTTCTTCAAAGCGACCCAATCCGGCCAGGTTGATGGAATAGGGCAGGTTGAATACTTTGAAATAATTGCTGTCGATACTTCTTGCTTTCTCATAGAGTGTAACAGCCTGCTGGTATTTTTTTAATTCGCCGCAAGCGCCCGCTAATGAGAGATAAGCCTCCATATAATTGCTGTCGATCTTGATGCAATCGGTAAGCATGGGTACGGCGTTCCGGGTATCACCTGCCTGTAACAGATCAAGCGCTTTTTCGTATAAGGGAATCGCTTTTGGATTGATCTTTTGAGGCTGGTATGATTGAGCAAAACTGCCAATGCCAATGAAAAGGACGATATAAAAGAGAATTGGTTTCATAGGGATTTGAAAGTAGAGATTTAAACCAAGAAGTCAAAATATTTTAACTTTATAAAAAAAGATGAAACAATTTTATACCATTGTTTATTGCTTGCTTGCAACAATATATTGCTGCCATGCGCAACTGCCGGTGAGCAAAGAGCCCCGGCACCACAATGTATTTGAGAATGCCTGGATACGGGTACTGGATGTGCGCATTCCTCCCCGCGATACTTCACTTTTTCACAGGCATGAAATACCTTCTGTATTCCTGGTGTTGACCAAAACCAAAACGGGCTCCCAGGCAATTGTTGAACCGGCCAGGCCAAACCTTTCTTCGGGCAATATCTGGTATGAAAGTTTTGAAGAGAAACCACGGGTACATCGTGTATGGAATAATGATACTTCTGAGTTTCATGCGATGGACATTGAATTGTTGCGTCATGCACATGGCGATACAAGTCCGCTGCCGGAGATGGATCATTTCACTTTGTTGTTTGATGAAGCACCTGTAAGGGCTTACCGGATAATGGTGGATGCGCATACCAACCTGCACCTGACGAAGCGGGCAACACCTGTTTTGATCATCAAATTAACAGATGAAGGAAGCGAGGTGAATGTGAATGGCAAACTATATAAAAAAAGAGGCGACTTCAGTTTTATCGACGCAGACCAATCTATTGATCTTAACTACAAGGGAGCCGGGCGTGTGCCGCTGGCTTTTTTTGAGTTGAAATAACAGCAACAGTGAAGACCTGCTGCATCAGGGAACATGGATGTATTTGTGTACCTGCAAGCTCAATTCCCATTGAGGGTTTGATTTGATATAATCGATGATCAGCGGTGTTACTTTATCGGACTGGTCCCATTCAGGTTGCAGGTAAAGCTTGCAAGTGGGATTTACTTGCGCAGCATAAGTTTCAGCCCATGTAAAATCGTGTTTGTTGTATATGATCACTTTGAGTTCATGGGCCAGGGGTACGATTTCAGGTAATGGCGCTTTGAATTTTTTAGGAGAGAGACAGATCCAGTTCCAGTTACCACTGAGCGGAGAAGAGCCGGATGTTTCGATATTGGTCTCGAAACCGGCTTCCTGCAAGGCATGTGTAAGTTCATCCAGCGAATGCATCAAAGGCTCTCCGCCTGTTATAACGGCGAGCCGGCCGGGATATTTTTTTGCTTCCCCAACGATGGCTTCTACCGATAACAATGGATGTTGGGATGCATCCCAGCTTTCTTTCACATCACACCAAAAACAACCTACATCGCATCCGCCCAGTCTTATGAAATAAGCGGCACGACCCTGGTGGAAGCCTTCACCTTGTAAAGTGTAGAAGGACTCCATAACGGGGAGGAGGGTGGTATGGGAGTTGTGAGTTGTCAGTTGTGAGTTGTTAGATATGCTTGCATGGTATTTTTCAAAAGGCCGGCGATGGTCATCAGGCCTACACCACCGGGTACAGGTGTGATGGCGCTGGTTTTTTCGGCCGCTTGTTCATAAGCCACATCGCCTTTGATACGGAATCCTTTTTTAGCAGTGGGGTCGGCTACACGGGTAATGCCTACATCGATCACTACAGCGCCTGGCTTGATCATATCGGCTGTTACGAAACCGGGTTTGCCCAATGCGGCTACCAGTATATCTGCAGTGGCGCAAACTGCTTTAATATCGGGCGTATGCGAATGACAGATGGTAACGGTGCAATTGCCTTGCGGAAGATTGCTGCTGAGCAGGATGCTCATGGGGCGGCCAACAATATTGCTTCTGCCAATAACTACAGCGTGCTTGCCTTTTGTTTCAATACGAAAATGCTCCAGCAGCAGCATGATGCCATAAGGAGTAGCCGGTACGAATGTGGGCAGTCCCTGTACCAACTTGCCTACGCTGATGGGATGAAAACCATCCACATCTTTGGAAGGGGCTATGGCTTCGATGACTTTCTGTTCGCGGATCTGTTTGGGCAGGGGCAGTTGCACGAGAATACCGTCTACCGAAGGATCGGCATTGAGTTCGGCAATTTTTTGCAGCAGTACAGATTCTTCAATGTTTTCATCGAAACGGACTAGGGAAGACCTGAATCCGGTTTCTTCACAGTTTTTCACTTTGCTGGCCACATAGGTTTCACTGGCGCCATTGGTTCCCACCAGTATGGCAGCTAAATGCGGGGCGCGTTTACCTGCCTGTACCAAGGCTGAAGTTTGCTGGGTCAATGCTGCTTTTACCGCTGCAGAGGCGACTTTCCCATCGAGTATTAACATGGGCGCAAAGGTATTTCAAATAGGGGAGGATTCCATCTGCGCTGATAATTAAAAATAAATAAATAGGTTAATCAGTAGTGATTTAATTTATAGAACAATTATTAAGATTGTTTCCATCTAATGCAATGCTGTAGCGGGTTTTAAAGAGTAGCACAAAATCGTTTTTGCTTTTCTTTTCATATACAATGAGTTAGAAGTGTTCCGCTTAAACTTCGATTAAATTACATGAATAGCAAAAGTAAAGCGCAGCCTTTTTAAAATAAAATCAGTCTTTTTGGGGAACAAAAGATTAAGCTTTTGTTAAATGACGATTACGAACGTTTGTTTTAACAAGTCATTACAACCACCAAATCTTTTTGTTACAGCACATTAATTAAAACTAAAGCACATGAAGAAAATTCTGTTTTCTCTCTTAGCGGCCTTGCTATTCCTTGCGATGGACGCTACCGCGCAAACCCGGTCTGTTAGCGGTACAATAACAGATGCTGTTGGTAATTCCGTTCCTTTTGCCACTGTTAAAATAAAGGGCTCCAGGCAGGGTGTTTCTGCCGATGCAAATGGAGCATATGTTATTCATAAAGTTTCAGAAGGTGCAACACTGGTATTTTCTTCCGTGGGTTTTGATACCAAAGAGGTAGAGGCAACCGCCAATGTGTTGAATGTAGCACTGGTAAGAAATTCCAAAGAACTTTCGGAAGTAGTGGTAACCACTGCCCTGGGTATCAAACGCCAGCCCAAAGAGCTGGGTTATGCAACGGTGAAATTGAATAACGATGAAGTAACCCAGGCGAAAGGAACCAACATTGCAACCGGTCTGGCTGCAAAGGTTTCCGGTTTGCAGATCAACCTGGTAAACAACTCGGTAAAACCTGATGTGCGTATTACATTACGTGGTAACCGTTCTATCCTGGGTAACAACCAGGCCTTGCTGGTGGTAGACGATATCCAGTTGCCCATCTCTTACATCGCTTCCATCAACCCCAATGATATCGATAATGTAACCGTGCTGAAAGGCGGCTCCGCTTCGGCATTGTACGGTTCAGCGGCTTCCAACGGTGTGATCATCATCACTACCAAAAAAGGAACAAAAGGAAAGCCGAGGGTAGTGGTAAGCAGTACGGTAAATCTGGAGAAGGTTGCGTATACACCTGATTTTCAGAATACTTTCGGACAGTATGGTGGTGAGGATGATCCTTCTCTCTATCCCGGCCTTATTTTTATGCCTGGTAGCCTTCATCCGTATGTGCCTTATGAGAATCAGAACTACGGACCTCGTTTCAATGGACAGAAAGTGCCAATCGGTGCACCGATTAGAGTGTATAAGGCAGATGGTAGTTTTTCCATCAGGCAGGACTCCACTACATATAGTGCGATACCTAATGCTAAAAAAGACTTCTTTAATACAGGTACTACTTTCATCAACAACGTATCATACTCTGCTGGTGATGAGAAAAGCCGATTCTTCTTCTCTTTTGAAGACAATAACTCAAAAGGTGTATTGCCCGGTGATATCAGCCGCAGGAACAGTCTGCGTTTGAATGGTTCACGTGAGAGTGGCATTTTCAGAGTGGATTATAACTTAGCTTATAGTATTACACATACCAATACTACACCTGGATCTGGTGTTCCTTTCACATGGGGTACCACTGATTTTGGCGGTGGTTATAGTGGTGGTGGTGGTTATTTCCAGAACAGGCCTGTTTACTGGGAGATTATCAACCAGCCAGCTAATATCAATTTTAACCGTTATAGGAACTGGCAAACAGATCCGTTTTCTAATCCCGATGGTTATTTTAATGCCTACTATGGTAACGTATGGTGGCAGATCGACCAGACCCGTTTGGATGAAAAGAAAAACGACCTGATCGGTAACGTGGCGTTAAGCCTTAAACCATTAAAATGGCTAACGCTACAATACAAAGCTGGTATCGCAAGAGATGATTATTCCAATAAGTACACCCAGGCAGGTTATAAATTTGCCAACTGGGCTATCGCTGATACCTTCAATACAGGTAACATTCCATCCAGTGTAAAACTATTAAGCCCCAACGAGGGCGATGCAATCAGCTATAACCAGCGCCTGACCAGTGACTTCATTGCGTCTACGCACCATTCGCTTGGTGATTTCGATATCAAATCTTTCCTCGGATCTTCTTTTATTGACAACAGTATCCGTTTGATGTCAATGTCTGCATCGGCATTAGTGATCCCTGATTTTTACAATATTTCTAATCGTGTGGGCGAACCTTCCGTTGGAGAGTCTATAAATAAAACCAGAACACTCGGCGTCTTTGGAGATGTGACGGTAGGGTATAAAGGTTACCTGTTCTTGCACGGTTCATTGAGAAATGACTGGACATCTATCCTGTCTCAATCAAACCGATCTTATTTATATCCTGCCATCGACGCGGCCTTTGTGTTTACCGACGCCATCAAATCTTTGCGTGACAATAAAGTAATCAGTTTTGGTAAGATCAGAGCTGCTTACAGTAGAACAGCGCAAGTGAGTATTGGTGCTTATTCCCTGCAGAACACATTCAATGTTGGCTCTGGATTTCCTTTTGGCAACACAGCCGGTTTCAGTGTAAACGGTGCTTACGCTAACCCCGACATTAAGCCTGAATTCAGTACTGATAGAGAGGTTGGATTAGAACTGGGATTGTTTGACAACAAGATCAGTTTCATGGCTGCAGCCTATCAAACTAACACCACCAACCAAACCATTCCCATTACCATTTCTAGTGCCACTGGATTTAACTTGGCCTACGTTAACTCTGGAGAAATGTCCAACAAGGGCATTGAATTGGATCTGCGTATCAACAGACTGATTGCTACCAAAGATTTCAGGTGGGATGTAACAGGTAACTTCTCTTATAACGACAACAAATTATTGTCATTAGGATACGGCGTATCAGAAATAGGTGTGGGAGGTAATTCGTATGCTGTAATTGGGAGAGCTTACCCTGCATTAAAAATGCAGGATTGGACCCGTGATCCTCAGGGAAGGATCATCGTTAATGCTAATACTGGTTATCCTTCTATTGATCCAGCATTCAAATACTTCGGTACTACCAACCCTCCATATAAGATTGGTTTAACCACCACCTTCACTTATAAAGGATTTACTTTGAATGCAGTAGCCGATGGCAGGTTTGGTGCAGTCATTTATAATTCTGCTGGTTCAAGCCTGGATTTCACCGGGGTGTCTGCTTATTCAGCTTCATCCGGACGTCAGCCTTTTGTAATACCGAACTCCAGCTACTTCGATGCGAGCAAGAATGCTTACGTGCCTAACACAAACCACAATACACTAGATGGTAATCTGTCATTCTGGGCCAGTACCTGGAATACAGTAGGTACCAACTATATCAATAGTGCTGATTTCTGGAAATTAAGGGAATTGACCCTGACCTACGCTTTCAGTTCGAAAGTTTTACGCAGCTTGAAATATGTGAATGGCCTCAGCGTAGGAGTTGTGGGAAGGAACCTGCTTGTTATAAGGGCCAAAGAGAATGTATGGTCAGATCCTGAATTTGCCAATACAACCGGTAATGGTATCGGTACGACAGATATCAACCAGTTGCCGCCTACCAAATTCTATGGCTTCAATGTAACAATAACCTTCTAATTGAAAAATCAGCACACACAAAAAAATATTCAGATGAAAAAATTACTCACTATACTTTATGCGGGCCTCTTGCTTACAGCGGGCGGTTGCTCAAAGGGATATTTTGACATCAATCAGAACCCTAACCAGGCGGTAACCACAACGGCTGACTTGGTACTGCCGAATGCACTCAAGGTTACAGCAGATCAGCAGATCGGCTCATTTAGTTTTGCCAGCACCTGGATGAATTATTGGGCAGCGAGCGGTAGCTATGCACTAAGCGCTACCGGCTTAGATACCTACAAGGAAACCACTACTTTTGGTAATGGTATATGGAATACTTATTACCGGAACCTCGAAGATTACAACTTTGTTGAAAAAGCTGCTATAGCCAATAAAACCCCGTTTTATGAAGCTGCTGCCAAGATCATGAAGGCATTGGTATTCCAGCAGTTGGTGGATATGTTCAATAATATACCCTATTCACAGGCACTTAGCGGAACCACCAATATACAGCCACAATATGATGATGCAAAGACCATTTATGAGAGTCTTTCATCCAAGTTGGATTCGGCAGTTACGTTGATGAGTCGTGCCGATGCGATTGGATCTTCTACCAGTGATGTTATGTTTGGTGGAAATAATGCCAACTGGATCAAATTGGCCAATACCCTGCGTTTGAGAATACTGATGCGCCAGTCTGAAATGAGCGGCCGAGCCAGCTATATCCAGGGAGAAATAACCAAGATTGTGAACAAAGGCGGCGGATTCCTTACAGCGGATGCAAGCGTGAATCCCGGCTATTTGAATTCTGATGGTAAACAAAGTCCTTTCTGGGCCTTGAATTACAACACTGCAGGAACCTATACCCAGGCATTTTGGAGAGCTAACCAATATCCTATTACTTTTTGCCAGGCTAACGGTGACCCCAGATATCAGTACTGGTATGCACCCGCTGCTACAAACGGCAAATACCAGGGTAATGTAGTGGGTTCTGCGCAAAACCATCCGGGTAATGATGCTTCTACTTTTGGTCCGGGTGTATTGAAAAGTTATAACCAACCGGCTGTTGTTGTCAGTGCTGCTGAGAGCAATTTCCTCCAGGCAGAAGCTGTTTTGCGTGGTTGGATGACCGGTAATGATGCAGCTTTGGTGAACCAAGGTATACAGGCTTCTTTCACTTCATTGGGGGCTGGTGATGCCACTTCTTATTATACACAGAGTAACAAGAATACCAATTACCTGGCTTGTGTAACTTTTGCGGAGAAGCTGAATTGTATCATCCGCCAAAAATGGGAGGCCAATAACATGGTAACGCCTTTTGAAGCATGGTGTGATTACAGGAGGCTGGGATTACCTGCAGATAATCCTATCACAGTATCATCTTTTGTAGATGTGCCGACAATTCCTTTCAGGATATTGTACCCGGTATCTGAATACCAGTATAATCCTGCTAATGTGGCCGCTCAGGGAACCATCGATCATCACACTTCAAAAATATTCTGGATGAAATAAATGGGTAATCCTATTAATTTTTACCAACTAAAAAAAGCACAAATGATACGATATACTAAAATAAATAAACTGGCTTCCCTGGTAGCAGTAAGTGCTATGGTATTCATGAGCTCTTGCGTAAAAAACGCGGGGTATACCACCGATTTCGGAGGACTGAAACCGATTGTACAGATCGTGGGCAGCGGTCTGGGTAAGTTTACTGATGCTGCTATCAATTTCCCTGCAACGGATGCCAGAGACACTTTGCAGTTCACAGTGAATTTTGCCTCTGTTGACCTGCCTTCGAAAGATGTTACGATTTCTCTGGATTATGACGATGCTGCATTGACAACCTATAATGCATCCAGCGCCATTAAATATGCAAAGTTCCCGGATAGCACTTATTCTTATACAACGAAGTCTGTTACTATCAAAGCTGGCAGCAACTATTCTGCTCCTGTGAATTTCATTGTATTCCCCAATAAGATTGATCCTACGCAGAACTATATGTTCCCCATCAGCATTAAAGATGCGCAGGGCAATACGATCAGCGGCAACTTCGGAACCATGTATTACCATGCCATCGGTAATCCGATCGCTGGTAACTATGTATGGGATTTCCAACGTTGGAACAACCCTGCCGGTACAGGATCGCTGAGCGGACTTTCGTTCACAGGCGGAAGTGCAGTATTCAGCCCTGTTACACCTACCAAAGTAACGGTTCCGAGCGGTTATTATATTCAGCCACGGTATGAGATCACCTTTACGAATACGGGTGGTATATTGACGAATTTTGCGGTGAAACTGAACGATGATGATGTAGCGGCAATGGCGAATAACGGTGTAACGGTTACCAATGGTCCCAACATCCTGAAGGCAGATCCTATCAACAAAATCTACAAGTTCCAGTATACAACTGTTACCAGGTATATCATAGATACTTATCACAAGTAGAAAAGCACAACGGAAGAAAATATTAATAAGAGAGGGAGAGAAACCGGTTAAGGTTTCTCTCCCTCTCTTATTTTAAATAAATGCCGTTAACTTTTACATTCGATTAATCTGCGACAGTGTAATCCGTAGAACATATCTTAATTGGATTTTCATAAATATGATTTATATAAACTTCACAAATGCCCTTTGATAATAAATAAGCGTATTGAATTTTTTCAAACCGACAATTATTGCAAAAATGCGGCATTACTTTTCTAAAATCTCCTCGAACAATTTGTTGCTATTGAGATGAATCAGCTTTATAAGCTTATGCTTTTTTGCTCAATTGCTACTATCAAATATGAAGTTTACGCGTCGATTTTTTTATAATTATTTTATATATGTGTATATTGTTTGTAATATGTTGCTTATATGATATAAGTATTTATATTATATGAGAAGTAAAATACATCTAATTAAAAGATTGATTTTGGTTAAAATAAGTTTATTTTCATATTGTAATGTTTTGAGGCTCGGAAAACACCCCCCCTTTTTTCCGAGATAAAGGACCTCATCGAGATTTAAGGACAGTGATAATTAGTAGCATCAGAGAATTTTAATTTTTATCTGCTTTATTTAAGGCGATATAACAGTGCCTTGCTGGCTTTGTTTTAAAAATGCAAATCGATTCGTATTAATGTGTGCGAATATGAGGTCAGGTATAGCTAAAAATAAAAAAATATTTTTTTAATATATATTTTTAACTTTAAAAAACAAAACTATGAAAGCCTTAATTTACGTTTCGAAAAGAACGCTTTATATTTTCTTCTGCTTTGTTATCATATTAGCAGGTTGTAAGAAAGATATTAAAGAATCAATTCCTGTTACTGTCAAAGATGGAGTTCCTCCTTTCCCGCTGAGTTGGGAGACTAGCGATTATATGCCAACGCCGCCAGGTACGACTATTCTTGTGCCTTGGGCAAATGGATCAGTAAAAGGGTTCTCGTCCTATCTTTGGTACGATTATAAGAAAACTGATGGATGGGAGTTAGTATATAATACGTTTAACACTTCAGCACTCCCTGCAAATCCGTGGTTTGTTTTATATAATAAATATAGAGGACTAATACGTATATATGTTTATGTGACCACTAATGGGTTTACAAATTCTGATTATTTAACAAGTGGATTGAATCTCGACCCTAATTTAGTTAGCACACCTATGTTAAATTACATCGGACAGGATATTGTCGATGTAACACAAAATAAAAGCGTTGCAATAAAAATTGAGCCTACACAAATGGCTTCTGGTACTTGGTACGCATCACAATACGAGATTGCATATGACCCTAATATTCCAACTGCAACATATCAACAATTGGGCTTAAATTGGATGTTAAAATGGACATCTGTTTCACAAGTGTCTCTTGGTGGAGATATCATAGGATCAGTAACAGGGACAATAACAAGTCCTGCATCTGGGTTTAATTTATTAGGCAACATGCAACAGGGGGTACTGGAGGCAACTGGCGCGGCTATTTTTGATAACAATATTGGAACTAATGCTAGTAACCCTGGAGAACATAATAAATTAGGATTACCGTCTCTTGTCTTTAATGCTGCACGAGAGGGACTTACTAGTGGATTAAATGGTGTCGTAAAAAATATGTTTAGCGCTATATTTGGAGGTAATAGTGCTAATACCCAAGAAGTTAATTTGTCTATAAATGCTAAAATTACACTTAATGGAACAAGTACAAGCAGCGGTGCATTATTTCCTAACCCGGGATTAGGGCTTGGAATACCAGGTATTTCAAATAGCCAATCTGCTGCAGGCTATATCCCAGGCTATAATTTGCCTATGGGGGTGTTCTATATTTCAAATAGGCCAAAAGTTAAAATCACAAGCATTCAAAGTACACCGCCACCAAATTGGGATGGCCTTCCAAGGTATTATTATCTTAATAATTTTA
>WELA01003365.1:1073-19467 GCA_009602735.1 Mesotaenium endlicherianum
GGGGGGTGGGGGGGGGGGTTCGGTCTGCTGGTATTTGCGGCCTCGCTTGACGAGCGACAGCTGGCGCCGGCATCTTCAAAAAGTGTGCGTTGGTTACCACGCTTGCACGGCGCTGGTTTCGTCAGAGGGCTCTGCTGTGGAGAGAAAGGGGAGGGGGTGTGTGTGGGAGGTAGGGAGTGGGAGAGGAGCAGCAGGAGGGGCGGGTGCGATGTTTGCTGCTTGCTGGCGGTTGAGAGTCAGAGGCAGAGGCGGAGGTCGACGGGGAAGAGGAGCCCCCTTCTCTCGCCTCTTCCTCCCCTGGCAAAGCCTCGCTGGCAACTTTCTGCGCCCTCCACCAGCGCAGCAGTTGCAAGGGTGCATCTGCATATGCTACGGGTGCCTCCTCTTGGGAGGAGACTGGAGGGCCGTGTGCGCCCCTTGGATCGCGCGCGCGTGCAAGCACTTCTGCAAGCACGCAGGCAGGCACGCACACTCACATGCACGGTAACACACCCACGCTCGCGCGCACGCGCGCACGCGCGCACGCGCACACACGCACATGCACGCGCACACGCACGCACACACGCGGTTGCGCGCGCACGCACGTTCAAACCAATGACCCGATGCTGCCTCCTGCGCACACGCACGTGCACGCGCATGCAAATGACGGGCTGGGGAGTGCGTGCGCTGCGTGCCGGGGCGGCGGCCGGGGGTTGTCCGGGGTTTTGCGGCCCTCTAGAAGCAGGAGCCGGGGCTGCTGGAGCGCGCGCACCTCAGCTCGTCAGGCGACCGCTGCCTCATCTACATCCTAACACTTGGCGTCACCAAGCCGTACCGCAATGCTGGTGTGGGTGAGTCGCTCGAGGTCCCCTCCCCTCACCTTGGTGGCCTCACCGCCCCCCCGCCTGCAGCGCCTCGCCACTTGCAAGCCTACTTGCCTGCCGGCCTGCCAGTGTTTGACTCTGCCTGTCAGCCTGTCTGGTTCTCTCCCTTGCCTGCCTGCCTGTCTGCCTGCTTGCCTGCCTGCCTGCCTGCCTGCCTGCCTGTCAGTGTCTGTTTGTCTCTGTTTCTTCATCCACATGTCTGCGTCTCTCAGTCTGTCCTTGCTCCCTAGGAGCCCGTTACAGAAACCGCAGTTGCCTCAGCTGCTGCTGCTGCCGCTCCTCCTCCTCCTCCTCCTCATCCACTTGGCTTCTTCTCAAATCCGTCATTCCCCACCAGTCCCAACCCCTGGCGAGGACTCTGCTGCTGCTTGCTACGGTTGTGCAGCTGTTCCCGGGTCTGTGGGGCCCAACTTGCAGAGCATGTGCTTCCTTTCCTCTCCCAGTTCTGGAGCCTGCTGGCATCACTACCTCTCCAACCGGTACCATGCACACGCCCGTAGTGTGCCTGCACCCTCTATCTGTCCTTTGTCTTCTTTCTCTGATGCGAATGTGCATGCGTTTGCTCCCTCGCGCGCATGCGCTTGTGTGTGTCTGTGGCGTCTGTATGTGTGGGTGTGTGTGCCGCAGCTTCCACACTGATCTGGAAGGTGACGGAGTACGCGCGCAACTGCGCCACGTGTCAGGCCGTGTACCTGCACGTGATCGCGTACAACCACGCGGCCATCGCCTTCTACCGCAAGAATGGGTTTGCGTGCCGCCGCCGCGTGCACAACTTCTACAGCATCGGCGCGCGCTCCCACGACGCGTTTGTCTACGTCCATTACGTCAACGGCAGCCGCCCCGCCTCCGCCCCGCTGTGAGCCTTCCGCCCTTCCGTCCAGTCACCCGCTCATTTCCTCATTCATGTGTCCGTACATCACCTGTTCATCCACTCACCCATGGAGTGTAAGTGCCTCTCGAGAGGCTGACTTCTGCGGCATTTGCGGTGAAGCTCGTGTTCTTACTTTGTGTGAGTATGGATGAGAGAGACGTAGAGGGAGGAAAAAAGGGGGAGTGTCAGTATATAGGTTCAACTATCTGCACACGCGGGTGCGTCGGGGTGAGAAATTCTTGGGGTCAGAAAATCTGCAGATGTTTGATACTGCTCTCATGTGGTTGCTATGTAGCTTGTGCTCATCGTGCGCCCTGGCGTGTGTGTCGTGTATGTGTGCGTGTGTGGTGCGTGTGTGTGTGCGTGTTTGCGTGTATGTGTCTGTTTGCCTATGTGGCTCCCTGTGTTTGAACCCTCCCTGCTCCCTGCTCCCTCCTGCGCAGAGACTTCTTCACGAGCGTGAGCTTGTTTCTGCGGAGCATGCTGCACGCGGTGATGGCCCGCCTCTTCGGGCGCAAGCAGGACTGCCTCGACGCCGCTGACGACGACGACGACGACAAGGCCGCCAAGTGGCCGTCCAAGTGCCCCGACCCGTGTGGCTCCTCCATCTGGCACTTCCAGCCCAGCAGCCGGGCTAACAGTATATACGTCACCTGTCAGTGAGTGCGCGCTTTGGCTACGGCCATTTTGGTCTTTGGCCTTGACCTTTGCCTTGGCCTTGGCTTTGGTGATGGCAATGGCTATGGCTATGGCTATGGCCACGGCTGCGGTTACGGGTGTGGGACTGGCAATGGCTATGAAATGGCTATCGCTATGGCTGTAGCCACGGCTGCGGTCACGGCTGCGTGCATGGACAATGGCTGTGGCGATAGTTATGGTGATGGCTATGGTGATGGCTTTGGTGATGGCTGTCGCGATGGCCTGCTGCAGCGTGTAGTTGCCCTTCAGGAGAAGAAAAGCAGCGTGCCGATGCTCGGGTAGTAACGGCTGGCCGGACCCTGGGGAAGCAGCTGCTGCACCGTGTAAAAAGTGTCGAAGAAAAAGAATTCATCTCGCACCCCTCCCGGTGTAGCTTTTTTGTCCAGTCCCGTAGATGCGTTTGGTGGGGTTGTGATAGTTCAGGCTAGGTCACTGTAGATTTTGTACAGATTAACAGCTGATTTTCGAGTGCAAGCATCATGGTCCAAGCAGGTATGTTTGCGCCCGAGTATGTTGAGAAGCTATATTATACTTGTTTAGCAGAGAGTTTCACACCCTGTGGAAGGGCCAGACTTAAGCTTATGCCAGCTCTCGCGCCCAAGTATGTGGTCCCTACTTTTGAAATGTTGGAGGGCACCAGAATGCGCGGGATGTATGCCCTGCAGCAGATTTCCGCGCACTCGCTCTGGTGCATGTGCTTCGATGCGGGTCATGCATTTGTGATGTATAGCAGCTCTTACCTCGATGTGCACGATGGCTGTAAGAGTGTTTTCGCAGATTGATGCTGTACCCTTCTATATCCTAATAGTGTGGGCCGTGGCCCATAGTACGTAGGAAATTATTTGCGGCATTGTAAACACTCCCAGTTGAGCATTATCGTAGTGCAAGTGCCTTGCTCAGTCACATATGCGCGATAAGAAGAGCGCAATGTTGAATACTGTTCCTTTGGTAGTAGGTGGCCTGTGGCACATTCGTCACAGCGCGTTCATCTGAGTAATCAAGCGCTGGTAGTCTATGACATGAGATCAAGTTCACTCCCAGTTTTATGCTAGTCTTAACTTGACCATACTCTCCAGACATCTCATATGTTTGACTGAATGTACATGAGCTAATCGCGCAGTGTGTTATCATATCATGTTTGCTGGTATCCATCTGATCACTCCACACAATCTCTCGCATGGCCCAAAGTTTTTCAGGTGTGTATCCTCACATTCTCAAAGAATGGCCTTGAGGAAGCATATCAGCCTGGGCACATGTTGACAACAAAGCCAAAGCTCCACAGGGGACATAGAGTCCAGAATAGGGTGCGAATTCTCAACGCACGACGACAGCGTGCAAGTCCATTCAATGGGTCACATTTGAAACAGAACAAGAGATTTTGAGAAAGTAGCCAGCTGTCCACCGCTCCAAAAAGCGCTCTGATTCCACAAGTGCTTTCAGCCATGACAGCCTGACCATTCTGAAACTTCCAGCCCTACGCACGCGCTTGCATCTTTTGCTCAAAACCTCCACCCAGACCAGATGCACTGGCCTCAGTCTCGCCGACCCCTCCGCCCCCTCCCAACTTCCTCATTGTCATCAGGCTCTCTCCTCCTCCTCTCCCCCCTCCTGCCATCTGAGCCCGGCCCCCCCTCGTCTATCTCCCGGTCCCTCTTCTTCCCCCCCACCCTGTTACCCTCATCGTGCGCGCGGTCACCGTCTCTGTCACCTCTCCCTCTCACCGAGCGTCCCCCACCACGCCCGTCGCGGCCCTCCGCCTCCGAAGCGGCCGCACCATGCCTCCTCTCCCTGTCCCTCCCGCGCTCGTCACGGCCTCTCTCAGGCACAGGCACAGGCGCAGGCGCTCTGTGCCGGTCGTGCTTCGCAGCTCTGTCGCGACCTTGGTCGTCAGATTCATTGCGATCGACGCCCCTGGGCCTCCTGTCGTCACCTCCGCCGCTTCTCCCCCCGTCCCTCTCCACATCGGGCTCAGCCGCCCGCCTCTTGTGCTGCTGCTCTCTGCCAGCCCCCCTGTCCCTGTCTCCGTCTCCACCCCTGTCCCTGTCGCCGTCCCTGTCCCTCCGACCGTCCCCACGAGGACGCTCCTGTTCTCTGCCCCGCTCTCTGTCTCGGCTTCGCTCCTCGTAGCGAGCATCTCTGCCTTTAAGGCGTGCGTCAGGCTCTTCTGCCGCTCGGGTGCCGTCCCTGCTGTCCCTGCCGCCCCCTCCGCCGCCGCCCTTCTCGCTCCTCCTCTCTTCGCGGCCTCCATGCCCCTTCCTGTCTTCACCCCCACCCCCGGAAGAGACATGCCTCCCGGTGTCCACCTGGCGGCCCTCCCTTTCCGGCACCTGGGCCCTATGAGTGCTCTGATTCCTCTCCCCGCCTCGCTCGCCTCTGCCTGGGTCTGCTCTCACGGGGGGCCTGGGCTGTGTGATGTCGGCGCCGCGCTCCATCCTGGTCGTGCCCCCTCTGGCCTCCTTGGGCTCCCTGGAAGGACCCCTTCCATCTCGGGAAGCTCCCCTGGAGTCGCGTTCGACGAAGGTGTTGCCGTTGTTGTTGCCATTGTCGTCATCGTTGGCGTCATCGTCACCGTGGCCGCCCTCGTCGTCATCCGCAAACACCATGCCATAGCTGCAGCCACGCGCGCCCCCACGGTTTGAAGCGGGCCAGTCAGCAGCGCTCGACCAGTTGCCAAAGAGAGTCGAAAGGAAGAGTTTCTGAGAGAGTGACCTGACATTCACGTCAGCAATGTGCACGTGAACTTGTCCAGGTAGGACAGACGGATGCGGAAGGTGGTGTTCCCGAAGATAATCTGAATCCCGGGTTGCGCGTGTGCATCAGGCGCAGGCTCAGCATGAGAGCAGGCGCCAGCAAGCAGACGAGGGCGGACACCAGAAACGCCTACTCTTCTGTCAACCTAAGAAACACCGTCGAGCTCCCCCTTCCTCACCCCCGCCAGACTCGGGCCTCAAGGTAGATCGACGTGTGCCACCCCGGTGCTGGCAAGAACAAAAGGCGGAAGTGCCTGACTCGAAAAAATGAAGCGCACATACGTCCGCAACATGCATATTTGTTCTCAGAAAGCCAGAAGGAATACATGCATGTGTGCATGTCACACACACATGCACACGCACACACATACGCGTGCGCGCACACATATCACAAATGCACACAGATGTGAGTGGACGGGCATGCGATGGAGAGGAGCCGTGGCGCGACGGGAGCCACCTCTTGGTGACGTTGCCGCGCTGCCCGCCACTCTGCTTCAGCTCATACGTGGGCGGCGGACGCGCCTCCTCCTCCTCGCCCTCTCCTTCCTCCTCCTCCTCCTCCAGCTGCTGCTGCTGCTGTCTCTGCTGTCCCTGCTGGTGCTGCCGTCGCTGCGGGTGCTGCTGCTGGTGCGGCTGCTGCTGCTCTCCGGGACACTCGCGAGCAAAGTGGCCCACCTCCCCACACTTGAAGCAGCCTTGGCCTCCTCTCCCCCCCCTGGGCGCAAACCCTCCGCCTGCTCGACCCGCCGGGACGATTTGACAAGGGCAGAGAGGAGCGCAAGCGGTCGGTCGGACAGTCAGCTAGTGCGTCAGTCAGTCAGTCAGCCAGCCAGTCAGATGCGACGCATGAGTGGCATGCAAGAGTGGCTGCATGTCCCCAAGTGCGAGCGGGACAGGCGATCCGCCCCCTCTGTTGAACTGAGATCATTCTGCACCACACATTGCACTAAGGAGCCCACCAACACAGTCAGCACGAAGAGTGCAGAGCCCCAAATTTGTTCACCTAGGCCAACATGGAGCAGGAGATGGCCTGAGGCCTGCAGGCACCCTCCTCAGGAGGAGGAGGACGGCGAGAAGATCTGACGGTCTGCCAGGGGGAAAGTGAGCAATCAAAGTTGGGGTACACAGACGCACGCGCAGAATGCACGCAGGCGCATGCAGGCGCTTCAACAAGCAGAGCGCACAGCTACCCAATATGCGGGCAGAGATACGCATTTTGACTTCTGACGATGCCGAGGCTCTCTGCACAGTTGATTTAGTGCTGGCAGGCACAGGCAGCCGGGGCACAGCAGGGGCACCAGGGCAGAGCACAGCACAAGGGCACAGCACAGCACAACAGAGCGGAGCAAGACAGACATGACAAGTCAAGCAGAGCAGAGCACAGCGGAGCAGAGCCGACCGGAGCCGAGCCTAGCCGAGCAAATTCGAGCAGACCAGAGCAGAGCACAGCACAACAGAGCAGGGGAACAGCAGCAGGGTGGACCTGCGGCGCCGGGGTTGTCGTCCTTTGAGCCGATGCGACGGAAGCGGTTCCAGAGGCGGCCCACGCTCTGGCTGAAGTCCACGTGGATGCGTCGGTCGTCGATCAGCACGTTGTCCATCTGCCACAGCGCCCCCCCCCGCCGCACCCCCACACCCCAAGCGGCCGGGCGTCAGTCCCCCAGAAGCAGCAGCAGAGTGCACCACAACCTCGGCACAGCCCGCACTTTCTGCATGCGCTTGCAGATGTTGCCTCTCTTTCTCGCAGGGCGGCTGGTGACCAGCCGGGCCGCCTTGTGACGTTAATCAGGGGGGAGATAAGCACAAATGATCCAGGCAGCAGTACAGCGTCTGAGATTGTTGGGGGAATGAAGAAAAGGCAGAGAAATGTGGCAGAGGAAGGAGGGGCTCTGCAGAGGGGTGGCTGCGGCTCGGCCAGCAGCTGAGTCCCTGCCGCTGTCACAGCCACGGGAGGAACAGAGCACGCGCAAGACCTGACCCTGCAGAGAGATTCATCAAGCTATTTTGCAGCTTTGTCCCCTGAGGGAGAGCAAGGGACAGGGAGAGATATAGAGAAAGCAGACTAGAGAACAGGGAGACAGCCAGCAGGTGGAGCACCCTGACCCCCCCCNGTGGTCAGGCCCCAGGATGCGCTCGTTTACGATCAGCTCGCGGTGCTCCTGCAGCAGCGCCGACCCCGGGTCGCCCGCGTGGTACAGCACCATCGCCAGCCGCCTGCACACGCCGCAGCAGCAGCCGTAGCCGCAGCATGAGCTCACACGGGTCAGTGTTGCACTCATGCAGGACCATTGTCGCACGCGTGCACGCAAGCATTCATTCGCACAGCAAAAGCAGGCAGGCAGGCAAGCAGGCAGAAATAGCTGCAGAGGCAGCGTCAAACACGCGCGAGCACGCAGGCACGCGCGGAGGCAGGCGTTTTGAGTGTCACTGCCCTGCTCGTATGCAGGCCAACAGGGCACCCTCAGAGCCTGTGCTGTGTATTCATCGTTCTCCTTGTGTGCGTAGTTTTCATCAATTTCACAAATCATCACACACACAAACACACACACACACACAGACAGACAGACAGACAGAGAGAGAGAGAGAGAGAGAGAGAGAGAGAGAGAGAGAGATCACTTTCTTACCAACAAACGCGTAGCAGAGGCTGTCGCCCGTCTTCATGTCGCGGATGATGTCCGCCCTGCCCCCTCCGCCGCACGCGCACCCAAGCCACCCCCCCCCGCCCCCCCCTTTGCACAATGTTGAGCAAACACGCGAATTTCAAGCAGACTTTTTGCAGTTGTACAATGTCAAGTTCAATGACACAGGATGTACCCATGTACGTGCTTACAAAAGGTTTACGCACACACACACACACATATATATATATATATATATATACAAATATATGTATATACACATAAATAAATAAATAAATAAATAAATAAATATATATACATATATACACATACATGCATACATACATATATGTAATTTGTGTGTGTGTGTATGTGTGTGTTTTTGTGTGTGTTTTTTGAGCAGATGCATCAAAACCTACAGCATTTAGCCCGATTGTAAGCTAAACCCAAATCTAATCTCTCTGTGCAAGAAAAAGATGGCGGTCGGCAGGCACACTCGGCCTGCTGCATTGGTCCCACCGCATGTGCCAGCTGTCGATCCTGAAAAGAAGGGTGCTCATTGCACACGACCCTGTCCCTTGAGAGGACTTCAAGGGGCTGCGGGGGGCTCAGTGAGAGGGAGGGGGAGAGAAAGGGGGAGCGCGAGCTGCTCACGAGACCACTTTGCCGAAGCGCGCGAAGATGATCTCCAGGTCATCGTCCTGCCACACCGATCAACACGCAGGGTCAACACACTGGTCAAAGTGCAGGACAACACAAAGGTCGACACAGTGCAGCCGGAAAAATAGGTTAACCTCTCCCTATTATCTTCTGGAATCGAAAGTCTCAGAGGAATGTGAGGAGGGAGGGGCAGTCTTGACACAGGTTCTGTGGCTCCCGTGTTTAACTTGAAATTGGAACACCAGAGATGAGGCTGAAAGGGGGGTAGAGGGAGACGCAGAGCAAGCGGCAGATTGTGCACAGGACAGATGACAGGAGGGAACTGGGGCTTGGCAGATGCCCAGCGCCAATAGGCAGTTGTGCACTTGCACCTGTGCAGGCATACATGCGTGTGCATCTGTGGCACTGTGGCCCTCCGCCCATGTGCCCTCCTGCTGCTTGTGACGGATTACTATTAGTTATGCTCGTAATAAAAGTACCCCTTCCTTGGCTGTGGGCTAAACAACAAGAGGAAGAATCAGTGAGCGTATCATCAAAGTAGTATTCCTCAACTTTTCTTGAAGTTATTACCAGTCTCTCAAACTATCTCACTCCCTCTCTCGAGCTCTCCCTCCTCCCTCCCGCCTCCCCCGGGCACGTCTTTTCCGCCGCCCGCCCAGCCCCCCTATCTCCTCCCTCTTCCTCCTCCGCCCCACCCTCACCCTCTTTGTTACCTCAGAAGAATGACGCACAACAAACACTCAGAGAGGGAGAGAGCATCAGCTTCGTTGGGGTGCCCTCCTTTGTGAAGCGACGGTTCCCCCCTGCTCCCCATTCCCTAGTCTCCCAGACTCCCATCCGCTTGAAGTCCTCCTCGGGGTAGCCATGTGGCGACAAGGAGGAGAGACAAGCGGCCTTGATGGGGCAAGAGCGGCCCTGAGGAGTCGCTGGGGGGGCAAGCATGAGGAGCGCTGGTGGGGGGCAGCACGGCTCACCTGAGTGACGGGATTGAGGCGGCAGACAAACAGCACGTTCTCTGGCGGCTTCACCTCCGCCTCCGGCAGATCGCCAATCTGTCATGGAAGCGGGAGTCAAACGCAGAGTCACCGCGGGCCCCCAAGACAGCACACACACATACACACACGAGACAGGAGAAGGCAGATGTGCGAAGTTCAAGGTTCTTGCAATGATGACTGAGGAGGAAAAAAAGGGAGTAATTCGGACCGTGCAGTAGGAGCAACGCGCTCTGCCTCCGACGCAAAACGTGAGTAGAGAGCAAAGCAGAGGCAGGGGAAGAGGCAGGGGAGAGAGAAGACAGGAAGAGAGGAGGGCCGGCGGTTGCCGAAACTCCAGTCGGGGCAGCCCAATGTGCGCCAGAGCCATAGACATCTCGAGACTGTCGTCGGACATTAGCATCAGCCTCACCCTAGCTCATGCCCTTGCCCGTGCCCATGCGCGTTGTACTCGTGATGGTCCAGCAGCTGCTCTCTCTGCTTGCAATGCCCCCCCCGCGCATGCCAGGTCACTTGCCCCCTCCGGCTGTCCCCTTTCGCCCTTGCATGCAGTAACAGTAGATGGTGAACAGTTCACACGACCCCAATGGCCCTGCTAGAAATAGAGCAGCATCTGCGAAGCACACGGGCGTCAGCCTCAGCCGCAAGTTTACAATGTCCCGGGTCAATGGGGGACGAGGGCATCATCTCTCAGAGCGCGACAGGTGTGCGAGCGCTGTCATCACGCTTCTGGGAGCCACAGAGGGGCCGAGGCGGAGGCCGAGGAGGGAGGGAGGAAAATGGAGACGGCGAGGGGACGAAGGGAAGGAAGGGGGGGGGAGAGGGGGCATGAGGGCAGGCAGGAAGGGGAGGAGGAGAGGACGGGACGAGGCTCGGAGTTCACAATTCTCAAGGGGCAGGGTTTTAGATCGAGGGGCTGGGCTTTGCTTGCGGGGGCGTGGGGCTCAGGCCTTTTGGTTCACGGTTGAGGTCTTAGCGTTGGGCGGGGAAGCTCGGGTTTGGGTTTGACGGGAGAAGGGAGGCACACCATCTCGAGGACGACGGCGCGCGAGTGCGCCTCCTTGGAGCGCAGCGACTTCTCGAGCTCCTGCGGGTCCATGGTGGTGTCCATGGGCACCCAGTCGTCCTCCAGCCGCGCCTCCTCCCCCTGTGCTCCTCTTTCCCAAACCACCCCCACCGAAAGCGCACGTCGGCCCGCTTGCTATGTCGAGAGGCGCGGGCGAGCATAGAGACGCTGAGCAAGCTGAGCACAAGCACTCTGCCACAGGATGGCAGACCTGCACAGCACAGAATAGGTCGGAGAGGGAGGGGGGGAAGGGGAGAAGGGGTGGAGGAGGGCAGGGGGTAGGAAGGGGGGAATAACCATGCTTAGCAGCAGAGACAGGTTCAAAAAGTGCACCACAGGAAAACAGGAAGGGGGCAGGTGTGAACGGGCGGCACCTCAGCTGGAGGCCTGGGTGGCGGAGAGCACTCGGGGATGAGGTCTGCGAGACCCGGGGGGTCGGGGTACGGGTCATCCAGCACATGCGCGTGCTTTAATCTGCACGCCAGCCATCACGCCACCCACCCCCACCCTCCACCACCGCAATTATCAGCGCCACAGCCGCCACCACCGTCACGGCTGTGACCCTCGCTGCTGCCAACAGCAACGACAACAGCAACAGCTGATGACAAGCCACAGCCTGCGCCGTGAACCCAAACCACGGAGGACACTGTGGCTGCCACAGCAGGCGACAGCACCATTGCCATCAGTGCAATATGTCACCACCCTCAGCTCCGGAATAACTTCCATCACAGCAACCACCACCATCGCTACAGTCACTGCCGTCACCCCCCGGCCTTGCCGACAGCACGAACACCACCACCACCACTAACCCCCACAGGTGGTGCCACCGATAGCACTGATGGCGCCACCGCTGCCGTCACTGCCACTGGCGCTACCTTGCCACCGCAAGTATCTCTTATGACCACCCGTGCCGCTACCACCACCACCAAGACCACCACCACCACCTGTGCCACCACTACAATGACTGCCACCACGGCCCTAAGCATTGCGCCGCCACCAGCACCAGAGCCACTCCCTTCAGCTTGCCACATCTGCGGAAAAGTTGTTCCTCTGTCTCCCTGGCACCCTGACGCTTAGACACAGCTCGAGGCACTGCTACGGCGGCAAGCAATCGACGAGGTGTCCCTGCCCGTTGCCTCCCCGCCTGCTCAGCTGGGGGAGTGCATGCAGGCAATCCTGAAGCCAGAAAGGTGGTGGCCCTCTCACACCTCAGCAACTCTAACTCCTCATCACTTCATCCCCTTCCTCACAGAGGACCTCTCTCTCTCCCTCTATCTCTACCATATGCATGCCTGTCTGCCTGCCAGCTGGCCGGCTGGCCGGCCAATCGGCCGTGTATGACTGGCAGCAAGGTACCTACCCACCACCAGACCCTAAAACCATATACCCTGGGTCCTCAAAGCACACCTTGCGTTTGGCCCTACCAGCCTGAAGGCCAGAGGGTGGTGGTGAGGAGTAGCGAGGTGGGCAGGCGCGAGCCCAACCTGATGTTCTTGAAGGGGCGGTTAGTGTCGTCCACGTACGCCTCGTTGATCCGCATCAACGCCTCCAGCCCCTCCGCCACCTCCCCAAATATCTGCATGCGCACGCGCCCGCCCACACGCACGCGCGCGCCCAAGTCCGCGCCCACGCCCACACCCTCGCCCACGAAGAGTCTCCTGGCAGGGTCAGACCGAGAGAGGCAGGCCGCGTGCCAGAGAAGGAGCTGGCGGGGTGTGCGGCTGCAGATTCCATTTTCAGAAGACGTGCGCGCGCGCGCATGCAGGCACTCCACGTGCGGTGTCTGCACGCATCATTCTCTCTCACAACGAGTCCCGCCTCCCCAAAAGGCCGGCATAGAGACGTGGGACACGTATCCAGCAGCAGCAGCTGCATGCTTCGTGTCAGTCACACATAAAGCACACCCGTGCCTGCCGGCCTGCAAACGTGAAGAGTGTAAGGGTGCGGGAGCGCGAGACTCACGGTGTGCTTGCCGTCCAAGTAGTCCAGGTTGGCTCTGGTGGTGATGTAGAACTGGCATCCCCCCACCCACCATCACCCCACACACACCCCGGAACTGTCAAATCCTCCACATGTCACACAGGTGGAACTGCAAAAGGAGAGCGTGGGAGCACGGGTGTGAGTGTACGCACGCACCCAATACATAACCCGTTTGTGCAAGTGTGAGTGTGCGTGTGAGTGGGTGACTGGGTGTGGGCGGGCAGGAGCTCCAGGTGGGAGGCACGCAAGCGGGAGTGCCAATGAGTGCACGTATGTGCGCGCTCACACACACACACACACACACCCACACTTGCAAACACACACGTGCACTTACACACACACATGCGGACACACACACACGTACCTGGGAGGCGTTGAGGTTGGGGCCCGCGCTGGCCATGGCCAGCATGCCCACCTTGTCGTGCTTGCGCTTCACCTTGATCTCATCATCGAAGAATCTCGCCTGCTCTCCGTAGAGGAACCTGGCGGACCCGCACCCGTGCACACACTCTTAGCGCCAGCTGTAACGTTCATGCACGTGTGAATATGAGGTCCTTATTACCTCTACTTGTTACTCGTTATAGTATCGTTATAGTATCAACTCAAGGGGAGGCTTTCTCTACTCTCAGGCTCCTTCACTTCAGAGCTGGCGAAAGGCAACGGCTGTCAACTAACCAACTAACCAGGCAGGGGAAGGTACACGCAAGTCAAATGTCTCGAGGCACATGGTCATGAAGGTTTTAAGTTCAGGGTTGAGGCAGGGTTTAGACGGGACTGACACCATGTGTGATGGGGGGGGAGTGGGAAGGTGGCACGGAAGCAGCCATACTTGAAGATGGAGTCCCCCCCCTTGCCTGTGCCCGTCGGATCCCCAGTCTGCACGAGGAAGTCTTTCTGCACGCTGTGGAACAAGCAGTTGCTGTAGTACTTGATCCTGCCACCATCCTCCAACCCAGCCCCAGGCCCACACAGGGGACAATTTGAGAGGATGTCATGCACCTGTCATGCACCTGTCATGCACCTGTCGCAACCACATCCTCCTCCCTTGCCTCACACAACCTTGAACAAGACATTGCCCGGGCAGGTGAAGACCAGAAGATTGAACTCCCACTTCTCCTCTTCTGCACACTTTGCAAGAAAGGATGAGACGTTGTCCTGGACCCCCTTTTGCTTCTCTCTCTCTTTTTGACTGAGGCCGCCATACGGTATTCGCATGAGCTACAGGCAGTTCCACCCCTTCCCAACCAGACTGCTCTCAAGAATATTCCTGAAAATTTCTCTTGAACGTAATCAGTCAAGAAGCCCAATGCAGCGTAACGCTTATCACTATGACTTGTCATAGGTCTTGGACATGCATTAGCAACCTCACTTGGGCCAAGCTCGTCACTTGCCATGAGTGTCACTCAAAGAAGCGGGCGTATAACCTTATGAGAATGACACATTTCAGTCCCTTTAGGACGGCAAAGCTTGTCATTGATGTCCCACACAAAGGGTACTAAAAAACGAATAACCATTTTGCGTATGAAATTAGGGAGACAGAGGTAGTGAAGGTCTTGCTGAGCATTTACTTGCATAGTTTTAGAAAGTTTTTGCACGTGAGAGGACATTCGTCTGTGAAAAGGTCAACCACTATCTCCCCTTGACTCGTTTCCAACATGACTGCCATGATAATCTGCACCCTCTCTCGTGCTCCGGGCCTTCCTCTGGACAAGCGAATTATAAACGGTAATGCCCCAGCCTGGTTGTTGCTAAATTATGCGGTAAGCATCAACCGCCAGCGCTAAATCGAAACATAGTGGCTGAGCCCAACGCCAATTGACTTCTTCTCCTTCTAAAGCTTAAAATCGAACTGGCATATAGCTGGGGCACATGCCATGGTCAAGCAAGCAAACTTGAGAACTTGCAAGCGAACTTGAGCGGACTTGAACCACTTTCAGTAGTGCTGGCTTCCGCGCCCGTAACACGTTTCCTTGGGCTTTCGCCTGTGCTTCACGCAGCTATACATGAGTGTACTATTGGCCATATAGTCACGTCACTGATCCGGAAGACTTGTACCGAGGCCAGCAACTCTGAGCTGCATGAGAAAGAAACTGACCTTATCAGTCAGTTATTGGGGTCTCAGCCGTCTTTTTGCTTCTTGAGCCACTAAAGAAGAAGCTTCTTCAAGGATATCAGTTGGGAAGGAAGAGTTCACTGCACAGGGATCTTGCTGAATATTGTGTCCTGGCGTCCCCATTGTTTCTAATCCTACCCCCCTTATACCTGTTTTGTGTCCATCTATATTCGTGTAGCTTCTCTGAGATATCCTAAGACTTGACCCACACATGGCGTCAGCATCAGCTGACAGTATTCCCCACGCTTCGTCTGATAATAAACAAGCCCACCAGCTGGAAGATCGCGAAGGTGATAAGGCCGAGCAGTCAGGAGCTGGTTCAGTATTTGAGGCCCTAGCAGCAGGTATGCGGCTTATAGCTTTAGCTTTCTGTCTTTTTCCATTAGCAGATCTGACAACAATGTATGTGAAGGAGAGTGGACATAGGTTGAGACGTGTAGATGACAAAATCCACCTTTCTTACCTTTATTTGTGGCTCCTTTCATGTGCTTAATGAGCTCTCCTTGTTTCAAGAGAGGAAAAGCTGCCCTCTGTTCAGCCCCCCATTTCAGTATGCTGGAGTCACTGTGTTGCTTTTCCAGCTCATAGCTGCTTCTTTTGGTCAGCAATAGGCTGTATGTTACTGGCTTCTATATGTATGCAAAATGATGATCTTAGGATGCTAATCATTAAATATGCAGAAGGTGTTTAAGTTGAGCAGAAGAAGACAGAAACCTTGGTCAGCAAAGGGCTCTGTTACTGTATAATAGTCCGTGTGTATGCAAAACTTTAGAGTGGGGAACGTAATATTTCTGGGATGGTACTCACTAAATTCGCTGAAGGCGCTTCAAGTTGAGCAGAAGAAAGTAGGAAGGGAAGTGCGTGCGTCTTCTACATGGATACTTCTGACAGCTACATATTTGGTGGTCATTGACCTTGTGACACACTTCAGAAGCTGGGGGAGAGGGGGAAGAGGAGTTAGATGATGACGAACGTGCCAGGCGGGCTCTAGCTTGCCCATGTGTTGCTGAGCTGCGAGACGGACCTTGCGGGGAGTCATTTGTGGAGGCGTTCACGTGCTATATAAAAAGCAAAGCAGATGAAAAGGTGAGCTGCTCGTGCTAAGCCTCTTACAAGGGACATGTGGAGCTTTGAGTCATCTCCTCCCTCACATCTCAAATTGAGTTTTCCATTTGCAAACATAAATTTCATGTACTTGCATGGAGGTTGTGAAGGATGGTTTAGCTTATTCGGCTCAGGAAGGAGAAATGTGGGCAATATACATTGAGATAAATATGTGCTCTGTTTTGTTGGGTCTCGTTCAGCAAGCTCGATATGGAGGGCCCTCAATGATCTCTCTTCTGTTCTGATGCATGCACCAGACCGAGCATGAGAATTGATGCTGTTGTGCCCAATTTGTGTATTACAGGGGTCAGACTGTATCAAGCCCTTCTTAGCCATGCAGACTTGTATACAAGCGCACCCGGAGGCCTTCAACTTTGACGAGGAAGGCGACGATGAAGAGAAAGACGAACAAACACAGCAAGCTGCACAGGGGAAGTAGAGCCTACAAATCTCAACCAGGGTGCTGACAATATCATTTTAAACTAATTAGGTGCCCCTTTGGCAACTCGCTTCTTGCCGAAGCGAGTGATTAACTGGTATGTTGACTGAAAACTTGGAAGCATATTCACATTTCATGCTTGTGCTGATGTTCAGGTGCAGTGAAAGCCAGGTTGTTTTAATGCGTATTGGCATGCTTTTACTTGACTAAGAACTCGACCTCATAGATTGTTACGGTAGGTTGCATTGCGCTTGCGGACATGAACAGTCTTCTTTTATGGTTTTTCAGTCATTTAAATGTTTCTTATTTCTATTCGTAAATTTATTTGGGAATCGTCGCAGCTCATGTATTTGGCTAATATACTGACCATCTGCAGCCGGCTGGAGATGTCTCCCGGAATTGACTTGAGTCTTGGTCCCCTTTTATAAGTAGTAATATATGTTTCAGTTTGTATGCGCTGTTTGTGTACCGAACCATATCTAGTCTCTTTGTCAAGAAAAAGAGGGGCTAAACACGTCATATTATTACACAAGGCTTCCCTCTTCCATCCATTCATCAGGCTATATGTGTGAGGGAGCATCAGTAAATATATACGGAGGATGGACCAACAAAAAGGACGAGTAAAAGAACTACGGGTTACACGATTTTTCTTCGCTGCTAGGCAAGTGGGTACTATCTGATCAACCTTGTCTTGCATTACTTATATACATCACTCCACGAGCTTCTCAGCGGGAAGTGAAACAACTTGGGAAATTGCTACTCTGTGACTAATTTCTAAAACCCAAAAACTGGCAGCACAGCGAGCTCCTAATATGGGCACTTGCTTCAAATAGGTGTCCATACAAGAAACAGTGCCCATACTAGGAGCTTACATCTGCAACAATACTGAATCTAGGCTCTCATGCACGGCGTCAGGAGATAGTAACATCTGTAACATACTTTCATCAGAGTCGTACTGTTGATCTGGTCTCGTGGTCCTATCTTCTTCCTCGGGTCTCAGCTTAGCCCTAACCTCATAGGCTAAGGGAAGTCCTGGGCATTTGCTTACAACAGGATTGCCAGAACTGCACATGTGCTCAGCAAGCTCAGCACCTTCTTGCAGAAGGACCCTTAAGACTTCTTCATGTCCCTCTTTTGCTGCGTTGTGCAGCGGGGTCCCTGCCAGGCAAATAAAAGGCACACATCTGTGCGTTCCCACAGCACGAATGTACATGCTAGCTTTACCTATGCAAAGTCAGCCCCTAACACACGACCTAGTAGCTGGCAGTTGGGATCTCTCACAAACTCTCATCTCTTTCAAACCTTTGCTGTGCAAGGGGGCTGCAAAAATGAACAAATATCTCCACACACGGCCTAGTCAAAGTCAAGCAAGCGGTCAAATGCATCAGAGAGCTATGGGGGAGTTGACTTACAGCCTCCAGCTGTCGTGGCATTGATGTTGGCACCCTTTTGGAGCAAGAGACGCAGAGCATCCACATGGCCACCATACGCGGCAAGATGGAGTGGCGTGGTCCCATTCTTGGCACTCGGCTCGCTCACTGCTGCACCTTCTTCTATTAGTTGGTTAATCTGCACGAAAGGGCGAAAAGGCCGGTCACGCGTATTAGCTAAGAAACTGGCATAAGGTACACTTGAAAGTTCCTCCTTGCAGCCAATGGGCTATTAAATGAATCTCCTTTCTTTCTATGATTGGTATCCTTGCCGCAACAAGCAACCCACCACGCATATATACCCGTCATTCCTCGCAAGTGTGACGCTTCTGAAGCAAAGGCTCCGTGCTACACTCTTTAGACTGCAGGGCTGCAACATTACATACCAGAGGCACTACGCTTCGACGCTCATCTGCAAATGGTCTGAAACGACACAAGTGCGTGACACGCACATCCACCTGGCAAGTGAGCCACATGCGGGAGGCCTCAAGGAGGCCTCTATGCAGCTGCATCAGACCCGCCCAGTTTGACTTACCACCGCCACGTTACCACGCCGGGCTGCATAATGAAGCGCTGTCCACCCGTTGGCGGTGTCGAGTGGGTGATTGGGGTTTCGCCCGGGGATTGAGTGCAGAGCTTGCTGCAGTTCCCCCCTTGCAGTGCGTGCGTACAGCTCCTTGCTTGCTGCACCGGCATGGAGAGCAAGCAGCAGCAAGTAACGCAAATAGACGAGTTTTTCATATGCCCTGCCTTGATTTATATATATATATGTATACGTATATATATATATATATATATATATATATATA
>WELA01003365.1:25092-43420 GCA_009602735.1 Mesotaenium endlicherianum
GGGGGGGGGGGGGGGGGGGTGCATCATTGTCAGGTACTTGAAGGCGTGGTCCCACTTCATCCTGGTGCTCTCCTTCTACTCCGCCTGCGTCACGCCGCTCGAGTTCGGCTTCCACAAGGGCACGGGCCTCCCCCTGTGGTGGGAGCTCTTCGACATCGGCATCAACATGTTCTTTGTGGCCGACCTGCTCCTCAGCTTCTGCCTCACCTACAAGGACCCCAAGACGCACGAGATCGTCGACGACCACAAGCTCATCGTGAAGCGGTGAGCCTTGAGGAGCCGAGCCGGGCCGTGCCGACGGGACAAGCCAGGGCCTGGAGCTTGCCCGAGTATTGCTGGTTGGGATATGGGCTTGTGTTTGAGAAGTCGGCCGCAGATGGGGGCTCTGCATGAGAACTCAAAAGGGCCTGCCTCTTGACTTTTTGTCGATTTTGATCCGATCTTGATTTCAATTTCCCGCGTCGCTGTGCTGTCATTGCAATACGCTTGTGTGGGAGCAGTGCAGCCTACGGGCCAGGCGCTGGGGAGTGACACGTGGCAGGCGTGTCGGTGTTGCTGGTGTGCGGCAGGTACCTGCGGACGGAGTTTGTGCCCGACCTCCTCGCCTGCATGCCGTGGGACTCCATCTACAAGGTGCAGCCGCCATGTGCCCCCTCATCCTGCACCAACCTCCCTAAATGGCGCCTATATCTGCCAGAATAAAATCCACTCTCGCGCAACACCTACTCACTATCGACAGGTGCTGCGCAGACCTGGGTCATGCAATTGGCCATATTCATAAAACTAGAGTTTCGAATGCTCATACTGGGGCTCTCTGTTCTTATTCCTCTGGTGTTGTGGGTCATGCTCGTGATTTAGGCTTTGTTCCTACTAGCCTGGCAGCCCGGGTCGTGCTCATGGTTTAGGGTTTTGTTCCTACTATCCGGGTGATCATGCTTCTGGTCTAGGGTTCTGTTCTTCCTACGCGGATGATCATACTTCTGGTCTAGGGTTCTGTTCCTACAATCCGGGTGTTCATACTTCTGGTTTAGGGTTCTGCTCACACTAGCCTGGCGCCACTTGAGGCAGCCAGGCTTCAAGCTTGAATTAAGGGGGGAGGAGCACCTCATGCACTTGAACACGCCCTATTGGCCAGGCCTTGCTTCTCTCCCTTGACGTGACGCACCGGGCACAACCTCGTCGCACTGCCAGGTGGCTGCTCAGGAAGCTGCTCCACTGTGTGCAAGTCCTGCCAGGCATCTGCTCCCGAGCTGCCGTCCTCGCTGTCGCATTCTTGAGTGAGTATTCTCAAGAGAGTCATTGCAGATTGGCGACAAGACAAATCATATGGCACATGCATCTGGCGCTTGCCACTGGCCCAGTCGTGCTGGCCGTGCTGGTCACGCTGGTAATGAACGTGCTCCAGCAGACGCCCCTCCTCGCCCAACTGCTCGTGGTCAATGCCGTTGACTCGGCAAATCCTTGGTGCTGGCCTCTGTGTCGATGTCCGCCGAATGATGCTTGCTGCAGGCCACCGGGCGCCTGGAGGGGTTCCGCTACTTCAACTGGTTCAAGATCTACCGAGTGCGCAAAGTCAAAACCTTCTTCTCCAAGTGAGTACTAGCAAGCCTGCAGCCTGTACCCGTAGCAGCAGCAGCGGGAGCAACAGCAGCAGCAGCAGCAGCAGCAGCTGCAGCAGCTGCAGCGGCAGCATAAAGGGCCCTCTCAGCAGCAGCTGCAGCAGCGGCAGCACAAAGGGCCCTCCCTCTCTCTGCCCTTCGCCCGCCCGCACGTTTCAGTGCCCCAAAGCAAAAACCTCCCGCCCTGTTCGTGGACTTCCAACCCGCCTCTTTACGCCACGGACACGGACAGCTCTGAATCAACGCGCCACCCATGCGCCCGTGCCCAAACCCCATGCCCGTACGCTTCACGCGCCCACGCCCACGCCCACGCCCGCACCCGTGCCCACGCACGCCCGCACTCACGCCCACGCCGCGCTTACTCGCGCCCGCGCACGCGCTGCTTTGCGCGTGTGCTCTTTGGGACGGATCCTGGAGGCTGCTGGTGATTTGAGACTGTCGCACAAGTACGGCTTACGACCCTCGAGGGGCTAAGAGGAGGGGCCGGGAGGGGGACTTGGAGGGGGCTGGGGACAGAGGGCCAGCTTGTGAGCCCTGGGGCACTCGGGCCAGGGCTGTACTCCTCTTCACCTGTCGCGTCGGAGCGTCGCGCCCTCCCTGCCATTACTCGGCAGGAACGCTGGCATGCCACGGCGCTGCAGCAGGGGCACTCGGCCCGGTGATAGTGATCCTTCAGGTGCTCGAGGAGTCTCTGTGGGAGGCCTGCTAGTCAGCCGCCTGCGTCGTGCCAAGCATTGTTGAGGCAGCAGGAGTTTTCCCGTGGCCGTCCTAAAGTGGAAGGCCACAGCCCCGGGACGCGGTGCCGTGCCAATCTTTCCTCCAGTTGTCGCAAGAGCTCCAGTTCTGCCTTCTCAGCCCCCTTGGCAGTGCCTCCTGGCACCTCCGATGGAATCCTCACTCATCTGGAACCCTAGACCCCAAATCTTAACCATGAGCTTTAAAGCCCAAGTCCTTCATTCCCAGACCCTAAAGCCTGGCGCCCCTGGTGCTGTGCCCGCCTGCCTTCCAGCCGTAGGAGTTTTCCTGTGGCAGTCTTGGACACCTCAGGCACGTCTCTTGGGACCTCTAGGTGGAAACCCTAAGCCCCTGGCAGCTCGGGTGCTGAGACCTGTGCCTGTGTCTGACGTCTTTAGTGAGCACGGGAGACTGGTACGCACGGTTGTGTTGGCAGTCGGATGAGACCCTATACAGGCAGTAGGGCTCAAAAGTTGTGGCGCTCCACGTACGGTCTGCCTGCTCCCCCATCTTGTTCTGCGGTGGTGACTTCAATCTGAAAGAAAGAGCCCACCACTCCCGCCGCTGCGTCATTGGTCGGCAGGCGAGGGACCCTGCTGCAGCTTAGCTTCTTAGGCTCTCATTCTTTTGTGTCTGTAGGGCGCAAGGTGGGCTCGCTCGCTCGCTCGCTTGCTCGAGGTGCTTGGAGTGGAGAGGGGGCGGGCATGCAAGAGGACGCCGTTGGCACAGGAAGTGTGGACTTGGTCATGCGTTGCCTGCTTGCCAACAGGATTGCAAATGCAAGTATGCCCATGCGGGTATGCCCAACGGGTATGCCCATGCGATTTAGGATGCGAGTGCGGGTGCGAGAACGAGTGCGGATGCAGATGCAAATGCTTAGTGTGGGTGCATGGGATTCTGGGGTATGCGCCCGGGAGAGCGCAAATCAGCCTGGCGAAGGCGGCTGCGACCGCAAGTGCCAGAGGAAGTGTATAAGCAGGCGCGTGCACGCGTGTGTGTCTCGTGTGGGGTGTGGGGAGAGAGCTATCCGCAGGCTGCTGGCTGGCTGAGCCGTAGACCTGCGGAGGATCTTGAGCCGTTGAGGTGGGCTCAGGCGGATGGGTGCAGGCTAGAGCTAGAGCTAGGCGTCGTCAGAGTGGGTAGGAGTACTGAGGGAGCAAGCCAAGTGTTGTAGTGGCTGTGCGTGCAAGTGCCGACAGAGTTGCCAATGCTTATGCTCATGCGCATGAGGGTGCACATGTGCGCGGGAGAGAGCGCGAGTGCGAGCGGCAAGCTGCAGGAGGTAGTTCAGAACGCGCAAAATACCCCAAGCTGTCAGGTCTCGTGCAAATGCGTCTGGGTGGGCGGTGTGTGCTCGCGTCAATGGGTGGGCGGGCGGGCGGGCGGGTGCGCGCGCGGCGGTGCAGGCTGGAGAAGGACACGCGGTACAACTACCTGGTGGTGCGCATCACGCGGCTGGTGGTGGTGGAGGTGTACTACACGCACGTGGCCGCCTGCATCTTCTACTACCTGGCCACCACCGTGCCCGCGGCGCGCGAGGCCGACACCTGGCTCGGCAGCCTCACGCTGGGCGGCCAGTCGTACGCCAACTTCCGCGAGCTCAGCTTTGGGCGGCGCTACTGCGTCAGCCTCTACTGGGCCATCATCACCATGGTCACCCTCGGCAAGTTCCCGCTTTCAGTCGCTCACGGCCTTGCCACACCGCACACACCCCCCGCCCTCCTTCCTCCCCCCCCTCCCTTTCCTCGCTCCCCTCCCTCCCGTTCTCCCTCACTTCCTCTTCCCGGGGCCTTTGCACACAGGTGACGCAGACGTCATGCTTGTCCTCCTTGTCCTTATTTGCACTATCACTTGCAGCCCCTTCCTGTTGGACCTAGTCTATGGCGTCGGTCTCTCATCTTGTTATTTAATGAACACGTTTCCTCTCCATTTGTTGATGTTGCTGCTGCTGTCGGTTTTCTTGCTGCTGGTGTCGCCTTTGTTGCTGTTGTGTCTTTTTCTTTTTTTTTGGTCCTCTGCAAGCGGCTGGTGCTTCAGCTACCTTCGGAGAACTGTACACACGTGGATGCGCCGCCGCGCGCGCGCCTGCATTGACCAGTGTGCGCGCTCGTGTGACCGGCTGCAGGGTACGGTGACATCCACCCGGTGAACCCGCGCGAGATGATCTTCGTGATGGTGTTTGTGTCCATCGACATGCTGGTGACGGCGTACCTCATCGGAAACATTACCGCCATCATCGTGCGCGGCTCCATGACGGAGCGCTTCCGCGACAAGATGACGGGGGTCCTGCGATATGCCGACAGGTGGGTGGTGGTGGTCGGTGAGTGTGGTCGGTGGTCGGTGATTGACGGTTGGAGGTCGGTGTTCGGCGGTTTGCGCTTGGCGCTTGACAGTTGGCGATTGGTGGTTGGCGGTTGGCGCTGACGGTCGATTATTGGCGGTCGGTGGTTGGCGGTTGACGGTTGGTGGGTGATGAGTGGCAAGTCTCAGAAGGACGGTCGTGTTTCCCTCTGTGGCGCTCCTGTGCTGATCCGAGGCAAGGTGTTGCCAGCCTCGCTGTGAGACATTGACACGTGTCTGGGGCTCCAGGATGCTCGGGCCTCCTCCCCCGCCCGCATGCTGCCACTTGGCAGGTGGCAGGTGCGGGGGCAGTGAGTGACTTGCGCATCCAGAGCTTGGCTGGGATTGTAAGAATGTGACGTGCTGTCGTCTTCTGCTCTCAGCAGCGTTTGTCGAGTGCCACGTGGCCGCGGCAGGGAGACCGTGTGGCAGTCCCTCGGCTGTGAGGAGCCTCTAACACCTGCGCAGGCTTCTTGCCATCTGGCAACGTTGCAAACAGAGTGACGGGGTTCCTACAAAATGTTTTCCCCACTTTTCCGAGCATTGCATTTTCCCGAGCGAAAGAGCTGCCAGAGAGTGGGGCCTGAGCTGGCGGCCCCTTGAAGCCGTCTGTGCGCTGGGCTGATGTGGGGCGCGCGCGCGTGAGGGCGGGCGCAGGAGCCAGATGCCCAAGGTGCTGAAGAAGCAGCTGAAGGCGCACACGGCGCTGCAGTACGAGACGCAGCAGCAGGAGGAGACGGCGCTGCTGGAGAGCTTCCCGCCGTCGCTGCGCGCGCGCGTGCTGCGCGCGCAGTACAAGGAGCTCCTGCACCGCTCCTACCTCTTCGACTCCTGCTCCACCGACTTCGTCAACATGATCGTGGGTGCCCAAGCTCCACACTGTACCAAGCCACGCCCCCCCTCCCCCTCCCCCTCCCCCGTCAGGAGCCTGCGCTCCAGCCCTGGCCTGGGCAAGCACGGGGCTAGGGCAGGCACGATGGACTCACATGCCGGCAAAGAGGAGCAGCGCGCCCCAGGCAGCAGACAGCAGCAGGCGCGCACCCTTGCGCAGCACCATGGCCCAGCTCATGCTCCGGTACGCCCCCCACGCCATCAGCACGTCCACGAGAGCTGCCCCCGTGCGCGCCCACGCCCCACGCCCCACGCACACCAAGCGTCACACTTGCTTGGCTTGCTTTCTTGCCAGCTCGAGCGAGGGAGGTGNATGGCCACCTTTCTCCCCTTCTCCCGTCTGTTGCCCTCGAGGCCGCCCCTTTGTGTGAAACCGCTCCGCTGTTTTTTGTGCCCACGGCTTGCGTTGCGCTAACACGTGGCAGCCCCGTGTGAGCCCCCCCGCGTGGCCGGCCAGGTCAGCCGGCTGCACGTGGAGTACTTCTTCCCGGGTGAGGTCGTCATTGGCCAGCTGGACGCGGGCGACCAGATGTACCTCATCTGCCACGGCATAGTGGTACGCTGACGCGCCCTTGCCTCTTCTTCTCCTGCTCCTTCTCCCTGTCAGCCCCTTCTTGCAGGCACTCTTTGTCGCCCTGCACTCTCTCTGCGGGGCCGCGCTTGTTAGGAGGCGCCAGCACCGTGAGCGTCGTGGTGATGGGGGCTGCTCGCATGCATGCACCTCTTATCCTCCTCCTCTCTCTCTCCTTCTCCTCCGCCCTCGTCCTGGCCTCCGCCTTCGCATTTTCGCCGGGCTTCCCTTCGTGGGGCCGAAGCTCCCAACCGCAGAGGAGCTGACTATTACGATCCGCATAGCCGGGCAGCTCCGCACGCGGCTTGCTCTCATGTCTTCTTGGGGCGGAGCTGCTGCACCAGCACTTCAATTTTGATACGTGCGTGCTCAACCAACGGTGTAGCTCTATGCATGCACGCGTGTCAGGCCCATACTAGCGCCCACGCCCCTGGAGCTGCGAGCGCAAGGTGCTCGCCGCCCGTCCTCGGGGCGCTCCTCCGCGCTTTCCCTCACCGATGTCCCCTCCAGCTTTTGCGAGGAGCTCCTGCACTTGCTTCTGCAATTTCTGTCGAAATTGGGCACCGACGGCAACAGAAACGGCAACGGCAACACCAACAGCAACAGCAGACAGCTGGCAACAGCAACAGCAACAGCAGACAGCTGGTTGTGCTGCGGGAGCTTCCCGCTGCTCTGCTGCTGGTGCGGGTGCTGTTGAAGCAGCCTCCGTGCTGGAGGCATTTTGTGTTTGCTCTCTGCAAGGCAGCAGTGGGCGAAGCAGCCTCTAAAGTGCTCCTCGTAATAAGGAGGGGAACATACACCCGCGCTAGGCGCCCCCACTCATCCACGGCTGCCGGGGAGGGGGAGCGGAGGATGAGTGCAGGAGGAGGTGAAGGTGAGCGGCGGCCCCGGCGAGGGTGCCGACGGCAACGGCAGGCAGGTGGAGGTGGTGGGGGAGCTGGGGCCGGGGGAGCTCTTCGGGGAGGTGGCGCTGCTGTGCAGCATCCCGCAGCCGTTCTCCGTGCGCGTGAAGGAGCTGGCGCAGCTGCTGCGCGTGGAGAAGCCGACCATGAGCATGGCCGCCGCCATCTACGCGCAGGACGGCCAGCACGTCGTCTCTAACCTCCTCCAGGTTGCGCTCGCCCCGCCTCCCTCTCCCCCCCGCCCTGCCGTGTGCGCTTCTCTGCTGTGTACGTTCTTGTACCTTTCTGAGTGTCTTCATGCTATCTACAAATGCTCTCTGGATGCTCACTGCATTCTCTCTGGATGCTCTCTCTGGATGCCCTCATAGTTTTCCAAATGCTCTCGCACTGCTAGGAGTGCTCCCTCCGGATGCTTCGAATACGCCATGCCGGCAACGGGCAGGGGGGAAGCAGGCGTCCTCGCACGCACATGAGCGTGGGAGGAGCACGCGGAGCAGGCCGTGCCATTGCGGCATGCATGTGGGCCAGTCCACCCCGCTTCTTTGCACCTGCGAGTGAAGCAGGAGCCTTGGTGCGTGAGGATGCATGTCCCCGAGCACACCCTTTTGCGGCAGAGTTGCTCCAGGCGGTGCGAGTTTGCGGGTAGCTCAGCTCGTCGGTGAGACTGTCTTGAGAGCCAGAGCCATGAGGAGTTTGCCGGAGGGCCGAGGGCGGGCAGGGGGGCAAGGCGCAAGGCAAGGGTGCTTGTAGATTAATGTGAGCCCACCGATGACATCGGATAGTCGGCAGCAGCAGACAAAGAGAGGGAGCATTTCCAACGACGCTGGACCCAATTTGTGCTCTGCGGGCGAGTAGCGAGAAATCGCGTGCATGCTCTTCGGGCCCTCTTCCTCCTCCTTTTCCTCCTCCTCCTCCTTCCTCTCCTCCTCCTCTTTGTCCTCCTCCTCCTCCCCCCCCTCCTCCTCCTTCCTCTCCTCCTCTTCTTCGTCCTCCTCCTCCTCCTCCTCTTCCTCTTCCTCCTTCACTGCCACCTCCATCTCCGCCTCCTCCCCCTGCTGCATTTCGGCTCATCTGGCTCGCCCCTGCAGGGCGGTGCTGAGGTGGCAGAAGAGCCGCGACGGCGACACGCAGAGCGAGCAGCTGGCGGCGGAGATCACGCGCCTCGTGGACCAACAAGAGGGCGAGCTGGCGACCATGTTCGTCAGCGTGGCGTCGCGCGGGGACCTCGAGCACGTCAAGCAGCTGGTCAAGGCGGGCGCCAAGCCCTCGCAGGCGGACTACGACGGCCGCACGCCACTCCACCTGGCGTCCGGTAAGGGGTTCGACGACATGTGCCTATTTCTCCTGCGGGAGGGCGCCGACGTCAACGCTAAGGGTGAGTGGGCTCCTCCCTCTTCTTCCCCTCCGGTTGTCTCGGGGAGCTATTGCTGGAAGGAGAGGGAATTCTGCTTCGTTCCGTGTTGTGGTTCGTTATGTTCTCGTGTGCACCAGCGTGCACTCTGTAATACTTCGGTGAACACGAGAGCTCAGAAGCCGACACCTGGAGCACTGCATGTTCTCAAGTCGCTTCGACTGTCTCAAGTGTGTACTTTTTACGCGCCCTTACAGAAGAAAAAAGAGCTCATATCACTTTTACCAGGGCCGCTGGCGGGCAGCGCTGCCTCTGTGTGCGTGCGGAAGACATATCTCTGCGACGCTTGCTTGCGTGCCCCGTGTCCCACACAGCAGGCCCGATGCCACTTCAAGCATCGCCTGTCGACTTATCCTGCTGCATCACATGTGCTGCATGCTCTTGCCAAGTGGCAAGCTTACCGACGCTGCTTGATACCTTTACCCCGAGCCCTGGCTGACGACGGTGTACCGCCATGCGTGCATGCAGGGCCTTTCCTTGCCACTTGGCGCTCGCTGCTTGCAGCCTTTGCTTCTCAGAGCTAGCTGCATGTATCAGAGTTTGTGCGCCTGTTGCCGCACTCAGGGGAAGGCCTACCTTGGAGTAGGCTGTAGGGATAGGCTGGGGAAGGCCTTGAGATTATATATGCGCAGTCCAGTCCTTCTGCTTGGATACTAAATAGTGCGATAACGGTGCCTCCTTGTTTGATTGCTCGCTCACGTGTCGTTTTTCTGACGGGGGCAGACGCGTTCGGGGTGACGCCGCTGCTGGAGGCGCTGAGGCGCGGCCACGACTCGACAGCTGCCATTCTGCTGGAGAAGGGGGGAGCCGTCTCCCTGAGCAACGCGGGGACCGAGCTCTGCAACGCGGTCATGAGGGGGAACGTGGAGTACTTGGACGTGCGTCCCTTAAGCTGCTGGCTTCCTGCCCTCCTTCACGCGTGTCTGTATGTTCGCGCCTGCGTGTGCCTCTGTGTGTGCTTGTATGCTTCTGTGTGCGAGGGTGAGTGGGCAACTCGTGCGGGTTCTTGTGCCTTGTGCTTGTGCTTGTGCTTGTGTGTGTGTGTGTGTGTGTGTGTGTGTGTGTGTATGGGGGGTGAAGAGAGGGGGTGCATCGTGCTTGCGCGTGTGCGTGTGCATACCTGAGTGTGCGTGCGCATCATCTGCATGTGTGCCGGATATCTCCTCCTCACAGCTGTCAAGACGGATTTCCTGACTGGGAGGCTCCTGGGAGTTGCTCCCCCGTGCATCCTTGCGTGTGCCGTCGAGTCTCTTCCTGGCCACCAACTGTGTTGCCCCTTGAGCTGCTGCAAATGTGTACATATATAAATACACATATATACTTATCATAATATAAATCAATGAATATACATATATTTATATTTATGTATATATATGTATATTTACTTATTTATTCCTTTAAAATCAATACTTTGAGGTTTCTTATTACATTCTCTACAACGTGATGTATCACCTGCAAACGTCACCAATGCGATCCTTGTTCATGGCGCTATTTCGGAGCACCTACAAGGAAGCCAGCCATGGCTGTCATTGTAGCAGAAGGCGGTACTGTTTCCGACGAATGCTTGTCATCGCGAGCACAAATTCTGCGTCTGCCGCTATTTGGCTGCCACCGGCCAGCCAATTAGCTTCGTGCGTGCTCACGTGTGCTCGCTACCATACTAAGACCTCAGGCGTCATGCCTGCGTGCGATCTGTACCCTGTTTGCGGCCAACATAGGACCCAGCACATTGTGCGCTGGCTTGTCTGACTTGCGTGCTGACCGTGCGTGCGCGTGCAGAGGCTGCTGTAACAAGTGCCATAAAATCGGCTGGGTAAATGCGTGGCAGATAGTGTACTCCTCTCTCCCTCGCTCGTGTCTTGCGCGTGCAGACGCTGCTGCAACAAACATATCAACACCTAGGCTGGGTGAATGCGATGCAGATGACTAGTGCTCCTCGCTCCCTTTTCTCCTTTCTCCCTTTTCTCCCTTTCTTCCCTTGTCATTGTGCTCGTTCCAGCCGCGTGCCAACCCATCAGGAAAGGCTCTCCACAACGTGTGTGTCACGCGTAGACTCGCAGAGTCTGCCAACCCTGGCCATCCTATTCGCGCTGACTCTCCTCTCTGTCTTTCTTGCGCGCACGCGCAGAGGCTGCTGGAGCACGGGGTGGACCCCGACTCGGGCGACTACGACGGCAGGACAGCCCTCCACGTGGCGAGCTCGGAGGGCTTCTACTTTGCAGCCAAATTGCTGCTGGACCGCGGGGCCGACGCCTTTGCGCAGGACAGGTGGGGGAACATGCCCGTAGACGAGGCGTACGGCTGCGAGCACCTGCCACTTGTCAGGCTCCTGGAGGAGGCCATGCGCAGGCAGAGGGTGGGGCCGGCGAGGCGGAGCCACCACCCCACCACGTCCCGCGCTCTCCTCGTCAGCCAAGGGGGTACGTGTGGAGAAGTCCCCAGTGTTGACCTCGCTATCTCTCTCTCTCACACACACATACATACGCACACACACACTGTACATTTGCCTCTCTAAAGATAGAAGGTAAGGCTGAAGCAGTTGCTTCTGACCAGTTGTCAGAACATACTCGCTCTCAAGTTTTGGCGCTAGAGCATGTCTCTTTGTTCACCCGTCCCTCCCTTCTGCGCGTCCAGCCAGTGCCGTCTCAGGCTCCCATGTCTGCCGACAGCATGGCACTCCCTGTTCACTGTGTGCGCGGTGTGTGTCTGTGTGCGTGTCTGTGTGTGTACTTGCACTTATTGGAGCTGCCAGAGGCCCAGTCTCGAGTGGCGACGTGTCATCCTGAGCACAGCAAGAGCCCTGCTGCGCACACAACCCCAGGAGACCAGGACTCGAGCCCTGACTCCGCAGATAGAGCTCAGAGGCACACTGAGTGTAGCGATGCTTTGAGTGGGCAAGTTCGACGGAGTGGACAGCCGGCAGAAAGCGAAGAGTCTGGACAGAGCAGACAGGCTGGACAGAGCGGACATTCTGGGCACAATGGACGGCCCGGACGGAGCGGACAGGCCGTGGCTGGACAGAGTGGACAGAATGGACAGGTTGGACATTTTCCACAACGTAGGCGGCCCGGACAGAATGAACAGGCTGGACAGAGCGGGCAGCCTGACCAAGAAGAAGGCTATAGGGAAGAGCAGCAACAGCAGCAGCAGCAGGGGGAGATTGGGGATGAGCTTCTCTGCAGCCCTGGCGATGCGGGCATGCACAGCAGCATTGGCAAGGAGCCAAGGGAGTCAGCCCGGCCCCCAGAGGCGCCACTGAGAGTGGAGCTGCCGGCCCACACCCACGCCCTCCGCCTCCCCCTGCGCTCGCTCTCGCTCTCGCTCTCGCGGGTGGCCTCCCCTGCATCCAGCGCCAGCCCCTCCCGCGGCGGCGCCATGGTTTCCGCCGGCAGCCCGCTCCTGGACATGGCGGCGGCGGCCGGCGCGTTGAAAAGAAGCAAAACCATGGAGCCGTCGCCGTCCCCTGCGCTTCCGAATTGGTCCAATCAGAGAAGGTCGTGGGGCGGAGCGTCTCCCTTCCGCAGGGCGAGGGTCACGCTGTATGCTCACCACCCCTTTGTCCCCAGGGGGAAGCGGCGAGCTGGCACGGGTCAACTGGTAGTGGTCCCCGACTCTATCCCGGAGCTCCTCGAGAAAGCACACGAGCTTTTTGGAGGTGACTCGTCGTACGCGAGGATTCTGCACGGGGGTGGAGGCGAGGTCGCGTCCGTCGATTTGATACAGGACGGCGACCGGCTCTTTGCTGTCACCGAGGACGCGCTCTCAGCTCGTGAGTCGCCCTGACCCTGCTTTTCGGGCTCACTGCTTTTCGGGCTCACCGCTTCTGGGGCTCGGAGTCCTCATAGGTAGGAAACGTTGAAATTATTGTTTGCGCGCTGTACGTTGTCTGCAACTGTTTGTCTTCATCCTGCAAAACCGCCTGCCTTGAAGTTTGAGTTCAGACTGCACTTACGGAGGAGTAGCCTGATTCTTTCGCATGTTGCTTCTCATATGCCCGGCAGCAGCTTGTGCTCTTGCACTGGAAGCTTGAATGTCTTTGCGGGATGCTTGATTTTGCCACCTCGCTTTTCTTTTCCTCAAATTTTAAAAGTGCCCAAGGGGGCATGTGAAGAGAGTGGGATTTATGGGATGTGAGATGTGGGAGACATTGCCTAAGCTTAGACACTTCGGAAGTTGCACGAGGGAAGATTGAGTACTTGGGTATTGTATACTAAAACTTGGGTGTTTTCATTGTGGAATTTATGCAGACTATGAGTATGACAACGGTGACCTCTGCAAGCATTGCCAGCATGTGATGAGGTAGTCTGGCCTTCAATGAGGAAAGAGGTGCGATGTACGTCGTCACACGATTATTTATAATGTATATAAACAAGGATGGGCAAATTTCCCCGACGGCCGCCTGCACATGTCGCCACTTGCACCGACTTGGGTTACGGTATTGTCAAAGAAGTTGCTCCTCTTGATCTGGAGTCTGACACGTTCGCTACGTTCAGAGTCTCATGCCTTAAAGTTAGTTCTGCTTGACCAGCTCTATTGGTGCAGCAATAAGTGGATATATGGTTCACGTTTCGATTGATGATTGAACAGATCATAGCAAATTATGTTTTTACCCTCCACAGTGTCAAAATGGAGAAAACCCTCAAACTTTGCAAGTATTCAAGAATGCCCTCCACACACTTTTTCCTCGTCATTGTTGAATCTGACCATTAAATTGACGTGCCTAACTTTCCACATAAAGATTGGGCTGACACAAATTTTTTCCCCTCGTCTGTTCACATATGAAGGTTAGCTACTCGGTGTGCGAAGCAAACGACCAAATTACAATGATACAAAAACAATTTGAAGTCTCTCTTCTTTTGCTCTATACCTTATCTACTCTTCTTATATAAACACATGAAATCAGGAAACAAAGATCAGCTTCAATATTTCTGATGACACCCGTGCTAATGTCATAAACCTTGGAGGGCGCCAAAGACCCTGAAGCCTTCCCTATACGCCTTCGGGCTATATGGGTCTATCGTGTTGCAAATATTTTACCCCCTCTTCTTTGTCCTAATCATTAGCCTTTGTTACCCACATAATGATGGAAAGTAAAAGGGTTCAATACTTGAGAATGGTAAGGTGGAGGTGAAAAAAGGTATCAAGAAAAAGAAAGGTCTTTCACTCCACGCTTGGCATTGTAGACAGACGAAGGCAATAACAAATTTGTGTGAGGCCATCTTTGTGTGATAAGGTTAGGCACGTGATTAGTGAAAGATGGACCTAACATTGACTAGGAATATGTGTGTGGAGGGGGTCGTTTTGAAGTCTTTCAAAGTTTGAGGGTAATTTCCGTTCATGTTGACACTTTGGAGGGTAAAAGCATGAATTTTTCAATAGATCACTCTTGGTTGCCATGTTGTATGGGCGCTAGAGACAAAAGGTGCACCTAGTAAATGCATGATGCATATCCATGCACACAACACATCTCTGAACTTTACTCAAGCACCCGTGCATAAAATCTACCTCTTGCTTATAAGTCTCTTTGTCGCGACGTTATGTGTCGGTGCCTACTGTGCATCGGACCCTGTAGAATTGACTTGACAAGCAACAACCATCTCTTGCTGGTGGGTCAAAACCACCTCCATCAGGGGGGAACAGCGCAAAGTTTCTTGGAAATGACAGGATTATGTGTCATAAACAGTAGAAGAGAGGCACTAGAGGGCAACACTCTCTACGGATACAAAATTATTAGTAGGGCTACAAGACCACTGTAGAGTTTCGGGATTCAAGGGAAGGCCTTCTTTACTTATCCTTCATTATATTTTTGGTTCTTGCTCCCTTTATCTATCATGCATCTCATTCTATGCATCTAGCTAAATTATCTTAAGACATTTAAAACGAAGTGAAACAGGGGCCAACCTTGATTTATTGCTACTTATGCTCATTAGCATTGGCTTTGTTGTACCATGGGAGGAAGGTCCTTATGTGAGTAGGGAGGAAAAGGCAAAAAGGTGTAAGGTCAGGAAAAACGGCATATTTTTGAAAATACTCATACAAAACAAGACATGAAAAGTTGAAAAAATCCTCCTTATAAAAGAAAAAAGGCAAAAAACTTCACTCCAAACTGATGCAAGTTTCACCCCCATGCTTGGACCCTGCCTGGGACCCCCTTAATCGGGCTGGACCCTGGTACCACCACTGGTACCGCGCTGGTTCACACCTGCTCCACAATTGGAGCTGCGACTTTTGGCTGCAATCTACTATCTAAGATGCATTATAAGAAACACAAGAATAACGAACAAAAGCAAAAATGGAGACTAACGCTTCGTCAGTCAAGGCAGGTCACGAGCAGTGAGAAACAGTCAGTGTGGAATATCACAATTTGAGCCAGCTTGAGCTGTGTTAATCGGCTGTTGGTTCAACCGGTTAGAACTTCTTGACAAAACTTTTTCAGCGGTAGGTGTCATTCTTAATCGCAAGGACATGTACCCCGAGCTTCTCATGCTGTACTATCGCAGTGATGATCTCGCCCTCCCATTGTCGTAATGTAAGATCGAGATGAAGATCCGTATGTCTATGTACTTGTGAACAAGAAATCCCAGTGAAGCACGCGAAGCTTAAGTCGGTTGGCTTCGCTGTGGCGGAGTTATCATAGCAGACACGTCGAGCATTGCTGAAGAGACAGCTGATCCCAATATTACACAACAGGCTCTGCGACATGGCAGCAGTAAGCGGCTTCGCTCCAGGTCTAGCATCGAAAATCATTGCGGTCGGCCGAAATTATGCAGCACATGCTAAAGAGCTTGGCAATGCAATCCCTAAGGTAACACTTATTTTCTGAATGCTGAGACCCAGTTACACGCACAGAGTTGTCCAGGCTTTGCTATATGGGGACGATAGAAGAAGCTCACTCTAGTTTATCAGGTTTACATTCGGGTGGTGCCTATTGGAACGTTCCATTTGCTTTACAGTGAGGTGACTTTGCAAGTTTCTGCCTGCTTTCATCAACCACGAAACACTGTTGCAGCTTCATGGTCACCTTCATATGCTGGTCTGACAAGATGCAAATAATGTTGGTCTACTGTTTTTTTGGGAATAAAGCGTCCAGAGTTTTGAGTATATATACGCTCCTTGGAGAGCCCCTAGGAGTCAAATGAGGATGAGAAATGAACATGTGGTTCGGATTCTTACTCACAGGGTACACATAGGTGGCGTCTTTGAAAGCAGCGGTTGGAGGATTGCGTGTGCAGTACGTTTTGTATGTGACCGGTTCAAGCTAAAATGTGATGATAATTGCGCGTGGGAGTTGTTGGTTTCAAGACTGTCAATCGTCTCAAGGAAGGTCAGCAGTGACCTTCACTGTGATCCAGATATGAGGCCAAATCCACTTTGTGGGGTGCTTTTATTCATTCACCCATGCCTGTTGGTTGTGACGCCTGGCTGCGCTTTCACCGCACTACAAGAGCAAGAAAGGCGAAGACGAGGAATGAACTTCATCACTCTGGAAAGTCTTCTTCAGGAACATGATCACTCCTGCAAGAAAAACTCTTGGTTACTGAGCACCTTCAGTGTTATTCTGCTTCTGCAGGAGCCATTCTTCTTCCTGAAGCCGGCTTCTTCCTTCATACAGCAGGGTGCATCCATTGAAATCCCTCCTCCCCTCCAGGAAGTCCACCACGAAGTTGAGCTGGGGGTTGTTATTGGGAAGAGAGGGAGGGACATACCTCAAGCAGAGGCTCTGAGCTACATCTCTGGTAAGATTGCCGTTGTATGATATTGTACTATATCGTTGTGTTTATGTATATTATATCGCATTAAAGTGTATGATATTGTATATATTGTACTGTACGGCGTACGCATATTGTACCAGCTTGAGGCAAATTAGTATTCTGTGTGGAGGTCGGCCAGCAGATCGAAACAGACACTCCTTCCAGCAGGTTGAATTCCTCCATACTTCAGACTGCCCTGTGCAAGGCTCTGCTCAGCAGCATTTACTTTTTATGCTCTAAGCACCACACTTTGAAAGTAGAACTGAAGCAGTCTATACTCCTGGCATGAGAACTGCAAATAGTATGATACTGTTTTGACGAAGTAACCCTTTATTAATTCTAAATAGTTACTGCACCACAACCAGCCCGTGGTTGGCTCGGATCCAGCCTATGATATAATATATCCAGCGCCAGGAATATACATAAACATATAAATATATATATATATATGTATATGTATATACATATATACTTGCTTATCGACCAACAAGGGGATGCTTGATTTCCTGCTCCCCTGCAGGCTACGCGCTTGCTCTGGACATGACTGCCAGAGAGCTCCAAGCAGCTGCCAAGGTATGCTACCACTCTGAGCACGTACAGACTCTCCTATGAATGCTAGTCTGGGTTTGCATGAAATATCTTAGCACCATCGGACTGTTGCTCTCCACAGACGAATCTGTGCCCCCCTTGCGGCCTTAGGAAGCTGATCATGGTGTTGCTGGACCCCCCTGACTAGGACAAGTTTCATGAGTGCGTGCATCCATCTTCACGCGGTGGACCTGTCTGACCTCCTAAGAATAAAGGAGAACGATAACCTATGTACTCGTTGTACGAGTATCGTTTTTTACAAAGTCCAGGGATGTAACACAGGCTGCTCGCTTGCCTTCTGTTGACGGTTTGAGGTTTACTCCAAAGCAAAGCAAAGCCTAGAATCAGATTGGTAAGGCTGGCAGTCCCAGTAGCAAGTTTATTGCTCTTCGATGCTCGCTGGAGGTCGGCTCAGTTCAACCAATTCCGCGCCTAAGACAGGCTGCTCCTCCTCCTCCTCCTCCACCACCACCACCACCACCACAGTATCCTCCTCCTCTTCGTGGTGGTGTGGTGGCGTCTTCTTGTTGGGAGCGTGAGAGCAGGCCAAGGGGCTGCCCTGGACGGTGGCCAAGGGCTATGACACATTCTGCCCCGTCAGCGACTTCGTAAGCGTTTCTTACGAATACCCAGCTGCTGGCCCCCAGCCCCTCCTCTGCTCCCACTTCATGATCCAGCTACGGTCGTGTGTCATGGCTGTCGCGCACCACTGCTCATCTTGCCGAGTAGAGTGTTGTAGGGTGTGCATGCGTGCGATGCTGTGGGTGCAGCAGCAGGTTGTGGCGGAGACCATTTTTGTCTGCGCTTTGCTCTTTGCTGTTGGCTCGTCTTTATTGCTCGTTGGTCACGCACTTGTTCTTATCATAGGCGTGCTTCTTGCGGAGCAGGAAGTCGGAATGTAAGACTTGTCCCGACGACGAATGTATGTTGTATTCATGTGTCTACGTCCTGCTGTGGGTGCAGATCCCACGGAGCCAGGTGGCAGACCCTCAGGCCCTCGAGCTGTGGCTGAAGGTACGGGCGCCGCACTGAGTCTCGTGAAAGGAAGCACAGATGCTTATGCGTGTGCTTCTTCTTGTTCTTTAAATATCGCGCAGTCTCATAGTGAATGGACGACAGTCTAGACCGTCAACTTGCTGCCACCAGTTGGTCACCAATTGGCCAAATGTGGTTCCCCCAATCAGCGGAGTTGAACATCAGAAGTGCATTAGAGGGTGGAGTCGGTTGTCAGAGCTGAGGGGTTCACTCGAACCTCCGATCTCAACCCTCAGAGAATTTGTTTCCATTTTCTCGAGAGCCACCGATGTCGACCATCTCAGCGTGTGAAATCGCGTGCGAGCCTGGCAGGTGGACGGCGTGGAGAAGCAGAGGGGGAGCACGAGTGACATGATCTTTTCCATCCCCTTCCTCATCAGCCACATCAGCAGCATCATGACCCTGGAAGAAGGCGACCTCATCCTCACAGGTGGGGATCTAGCTGCTCCCTGCGCTCTCTCATACTCTATACTCTGCTGGGGGGG
>WELA01003365.1:49339-103865 GCA_009602735.1 Mesotaenium endlicherianum
GGGGGGGGAGGGTGGGAGAGGGGGGCGCCACGGGGGGCTGTACTGCCCAGGTTGCACAAAGCTGATGTGATGTGTTAATGCTGCGGGGCACATCACTTTACTGGCCGTCCTACACACTCACGGGGTCTGAAGACCTCCTTTACTGTTACGTGCTTCAAGTGGCCACACTTTATAGTATGCATGCACACTATACACACTGATGAATAGAATGTATTGCTTGCAACTAAGCTACTCCCACGTGCACCTGGTTAATGATCATACCAAATGTAATGATTGATTTCTGGTGATTCTCAATCACATACAACGATGATTGGGAACGGAATTTTGATGGGAGTCGATTGGGGTTCAGGAAGTCTGGGTAAAACGTGTGGCTCATTGCAAAACAGGAATGAAATTGCGGGGTTGAAGGGAGTGAGGCAGAGCTGAAACATTATTGCGGGATGTTGTCAAGGCCGGTCAAAAATATGTCTGTCAGAAATAGAATAGGGTGCAATCTTAAATTTCGCCTCAGCCTAAGGTGTGCTGATTTGGGACTGAGATGGGTGTGGCTTGGAGAGGATTGGCAGGTACCCCGGAGGGGGTGGGTCCCGTGAAGGCAGGCGAGACAATCACCGCAGGCATCACCAGGCTTGTTGACATCTCGTTGCCCGTCAAGCACAGGTGACAGCACGCCACCTGGCATGCCAGCTGCCTACAGCGCCCTCGGTGTCAGCTTCGGCCCCACGGGAAGCCATGGGGACAAAGTTTGCCCCTGACAAGTTGCCTGCCTTGTCTGATAGACGCAGTAAGTGCGAATGTGCTTGTGAATCATTGGTGTAGTAGACCGCGTGGGGGGGGCGACAAAGTGCGATTCTTTACAATAGCAGGGACTGGTAGATGTTTGTTCAGCTAAAGGCGCATCTGCAGCTGGCGCACTCCTGTATCAGGCCCGATTTGAATATGGACGTTGTGAGATAGTTGGACACTTACAGGGTGGGCACCATGTTTCTAAGGATTATTCGCACCCTGTTATCATGTCAAAAGCGATGCATATAATGACTACATATGAATTCTTTATCGCAGCTGAGAGCAAATGATGTGGGCCTACACCTACATCAAAGGCGTGGCAGTGATAGAAAGTCACACATCCCGTATAAAATTGCATGCTACTCCGCACTACATTTGACTCATTAAGCTTACTTATTGTTTGGCTTGGACGCCTGTTGTGGGCAGTGCGTACTTGCTGTACCTTTAAAACAATCAATATATTTTTAGCTGTCAGTCACATAAATGCATGCAGTACATGACAGTATGACACTTTGACTACTCGTGGAACCTGGGTGGACGCTTAACAAATAGGTACCGTCAAAGTCTCTTGTGAAAGCCATGCAGGGTAACACTATACTGCTCTTATGACTACGCCCAGATGGAGTCCAGCTTCTAGCTTGTAACATTATACAATATAAACTGCATCTATTAATTGTGCTCTTGTACTTGTCCTTCGTTGTCGTCCACATTTGTACCTCCTGGCATGATTGTCCACCAGGCATTCAGATGCTACTACACTCCCAAAAATCTTGTGTCGGGCAAGCCAAAAATAGAGGCACATTGTAAGCAGCAGGCTGTTGCTTACTGCTAGCTGAAGTGCCTCGGCTGCCTGCTCTAGTATAGTTACGTTGGGAGTGGCTGTTGCCCAAGCGATAGCGTTCAAAGTCTAGCTCACAGTAACGAGCACAACAACGTTGTGTGCCACCGTCTCTTCTCCTCATCTGCATATGTTTGCTGACGAAAGGGAAGCTCGTCAAAGTCTCAGAAGGGTGGGACAACGCCCTTGGCTAAGATGATGCCATTGATAGCAGCTAAGTTCTGGTTGACCAGGTCCGTGGGCAGCTTGAAGAACTCGTATGTGGTGGCAAGCGTCTGCCCCCTGATAGACATCAGGTACCTGAGGAAGGAGACAAGGACGCCACCTGTCTTTCCGAAGCCACTGGCATTCTTCCTCGCCAGAATGTAGGCAAAGCTAGAGATCGGCCATGTCTTCTCTCCCCTCTTGTTGAGCAAGGTCACTCCAGACCAAGGCGCAGTGGAGCTAGGGAGAGGCCTGGGAATGGCGCCATAGGGGTCAGCTTGCGTATGAATCAAGTAGTTCCCCCCGGCATTTCGGATCGCAGTTTCGGAAAGACCCAGAAATTTTCCCACACTTGAGCCTACGTAACCAATGGAGAAAGGGGTGGACTTCATAGCAGCTGCTACGCCTGTACTGCCCTCAGCTGATATGAAAGTTTTCGGGAACGTTACGATTGGCGCACTACCCAACCGCCACACGGTTGGGCCAGCTGCTTGTTGTAACCACCTTGTGAAGAGCTGCGTGGTCCCAGAAGAGTCCCTGCGTCTCACTACATGAATTGCCTGCTGAGCTCCCACACTTAGAGACGGATTGAGGGCTTTGATATCCGGATGGTTCCACTTTGTTATCTGGCCCTGAAAGATTTTAGCAATTACAACGGGACTCAATCTCAGTTGACTGTTGCCAGGAATATATGTGAAGACAGAGATTGTTTGCACTACGAAGGGCAGGGTAATCTTAACCTTTCCTTTGAGCTTACTCTCCTCCGCAGCAGACAAAGGCACGTCTGTCTCTATAAACTGCACCCGGTTAAGAATGAACTGCTCCCTACCTTTACCTGAACCAAGTGCATTGTACTTTATGGCCACCTTATATCTTCCGTTCAAGTTCTTGGTGAAGATGCCCATTATCTGCTGAACGGTCGTGCCTCCAGACCCGACGAGTGGCACTGGGGCACATTGTCCTAGCGTACTAAAAGCAAGAAAAATAAGAGCTAAGACAAACATTTGAGCCATGTGCCTCCTATCCCGAAGGAGCTTGGACGATGTTTCAGACTCGAGGTCTTAACCAGCAGTTCTGAGTTGTCGCTGTTATTTTGCTGCTCTTCAAAGCAAAAGCACTCGAGTTACTGATAAGCGAATATATCTTCTTTTTACTTCATCACTTTCGACTCGGAACTAGAGAAGCCAAAGCATTTGACCGACATTAGCAACTGATAGCAATCAGCAATGTACGGGCTTTCCACCTCAAAAGCTTGACGGTGGCCGGGAGTAGTGATGGGTTGAAATATTTGCTTTAATATGAAATGGAAATTAAGGGGAAACTTCTGCAAAGAATGTTGGGAAAATATGACGATATAAGAGAAGATTACTTATAGAATATGTACAAGAGCAACCTTGAGCGAAGCTTTACCCCTTCGAAACGATGAAAATATGGTCATTACCCGTACCACTACAATACAAACATCATGCACGGGTGTGCCGGTCAGATGTCGGTGACGAAGAATAACTGCGTTGAGCTCCTTTTCGAAGCAAGTCGCGTGAAGTATTTGGGGTACCACGAGGGGGGGGGGAACATAGATTCGACTGGATAAGCTCGGAAGTTTTATTTGTTTAAGTCGGAGTCTTCGGTTGGGTAACTTGACCTGTGTACATTAGCCTATATAAACCATCTATTGCAATCCAGTCCCATCCACACTAGTAACTACAAAGCACATCGGATTTTCTCTCTGACCGCGTGAGGTGGCATTTATGTCCCGTCTGAGATCAGAAATCCTTGTCGGTTCAGCCAATGACAGCTGCTTAAAATTGGTGCAGACGAATATGGACGAATATGCTTCCAATGCTGACTTACCATCAGTTGTTACCGCTGTAAGTGCAGGTACATATGGGTAAATGCTTATTGGTCCCTAGCGAGCGTTTGCACGTCGCACGAGGGTCGTATCATAATCGCGTCTCGTCGACTGAAAACAGTGGGAAACAGGCGCTTTCATGGCCCGTCACTGGCACCGCAAACGCAACCCATGCTCCCAAACTGCTCCCAAACTTGACCCGAAGATTTGCACAAAAGTAAACTCTAAATTTTATCGGCCTCTCAAGCGGCCTCAAATCGCTTGAGAACCGCTTCTTGAGAAGCGAATTTCTAGAGTGCCTTTTGAACACTTCATTTCTCAAGCGCGTCGTTTCCGAACGCCTCGGCCACTTGACGTCGCGGTCGTCCGGATGTTTCTCGAACGCCGTTCTCGCCGTTTGTGTCCGACACGTCTCACGAGTAGCGACCTCGATTGGATCTCAAACGCTGCTACCACGACCGCTCACTCGTGTACGGCGTTCTCGGCGACTATTCCGATTACACCAAGCATGCGAGGGACTCGTGATTTGGAAGCACTCTACATTTCCAAGTTAAAGCGCCACGATCTACATTCAAGTTTCAGCCACTACGGCACGAATCGCGTCCGCATTTTCCGAACTGATTCACGTTAAACGCTGTCGACATAGTGCACACGCTGCATCCTAGAATTCACGTCGCCCCACAATTTCGCGAATTGAAATCGAGGCGTACGACCTTGAACCGTAACCCCGGTCACATGGCTTGACTTCTCTCCGCTGCGAGATCCTTGACCACTATTCTTGCTAGGTCATCCTGAGGCATTTCACATATGAAAATGGAAAACACAGCATGATCTCCCTATTTGGTCAACTATCATGCCCTTTGGTCTGACGCATTTCGGAGTTTAGACAACAGTTTTGGCATCCTGTCCCTCCAATTTGATACAATATAAATAACTTCAACCTTGACAAGATGTCGAATCATACGAATTTGATAATATGCACTAATTGAATATGTTCTCATGTACTTCCATTTTATTTCCTTCAATAATAATTTAGGATACATGGCTTTCATTAATAATGGACAGGACTGCCCACAATGTATGGCCCTCTCTTCATAACTACAAAACACTTGCTATCGTTTCAAATTTACACTCCTTACAATTACATTAGGATGTACTCTATGTCTTCCCCCACATCTCCCACTAACTTTTCAAGTATGCTGATTGCAGGCATGTCATTCTTGTCCAAGCTTCAGCCCATTGTGTACTGTACAGCCATGCCTTGCTCTATTGGTTGCCTACTTCTGCTGCTGTTGTAAGTGGAAATGCTCATTGTCATGTGGTAGTTGACATTTTGCACCGAGCGCCTGCAACGTTTCACGCGCTGAAAATGTATTAGCCTCTATCAGGATGCTGCAAATTCTCTAACATTAGCTCACACCTTTCGAAGCTCACATGCATGAACATAGTTACCTCTTCAGTCTTCCTGCTCTTCGTGATCTTTATTCCCTTCAGTCGCATTACTTTGCGACCCAACCTCCAGCCTCTCCTTGTCACCCCATAAAGCTGTGGTCTTCTCCTTGCTTTTCTGGCGGAAGTAGGTGGTGAAAGGTAGCTTGCTCTCTTTTTGCTCCCTCTTCTCCTATCTGCCGCACATTCATTATGCACACTCACATTGAATAAGCACAATGCTAATAACAGTCTTACCTTGTGCCTGCTTAGCCCTGCTCCTTCACACACTGCACAATTGCATTTACAAATGATAAGCCTCCTAGAGTACTCATTCTGCCACTTGTTTCTGTACATGATATGCCAGGAACTTACTCACCTAATTGTGATCCATCCTTCCTCATTTGAGTTGTCCTTTGACCGTCGTAGTCTTCAACGAGTGTCTGCTTGTCAACACAGGATTGTCAGTGTGTTGCACATGTGCGTCATCCACCCTCACGATTACAAAGTACTACTTTTCACAAGTACAACAGTTGCTTTCATATAATACAATGTTATGAATACCAGGCAAATAACACATACCTGCTTTTCCTTGTACCCTGTTTTCACAATCTGGACTGCTTCAGTCAACAAACTCTTCTTGTCCTCTGCGTCCATCCTATGAGGGAAATCCACGTTCCAAGGGTGGTGCTCCTCCAAGACGTGCGTGGCAATTTTCTTTGCTTATAGATCCTTGAAGTTGCCATCATCTTCCCACATGTGCATGTATAATGGTCTCGGTTCCTTCCTCATCTGTGATGTCGTTAGTCTGTCCTCCTTCACGTACTTATTGAAGTCTCCCAGGCTTCTTGTCCAAGACTTCAGCAACCACTGCAACAGAAAAAAAGGCACAAGTTGTTATGTGCCCAAAAGTTGTTTGTGCCGACTGTGGTTTGCATGAAACATATGCTACACACCCAACACAACTTCGCAAAATTTAACAGACACAAACTTACATTTTGAATCGCCTTTATGTATGTGTCGTTGTCGTCTTTTGATGCCCTTAACTCGCCAATCTTTTTCATGATGGCAAAAAGGCTGGTGTCGCAATTTGCCATCAATGGAGAGTCAGCCATTGCCAATCCTTTCAAAACCTGTGCAATCTGATAGGTCACTACTGCCCCGTTCACTTGAAAGCCTCTAGTGACACAAGCTGAGCGCTTGCTCTCCCACACCTCCCTAGCAATCTCCATCTGCAACCGGCAGAGAACCCGTGTCCAACAAATCATGAGGGGTAGTCTTCCTTGAACCTGTCTTCACCAGTGTTCCCACCTGTAACTAAAGTATATCAATATCCACTTAATTTTGGGACATTTGTGTTCTGACTGCTGTTCCAATGCACGGGGCCTCCGTACCTGATTATTATATCTTCATTATTCAACACAATTTGTAAACTCTCGTATTCATTCTAACCTTTTTGGAAGTGGGGATCTCAACACGCGCTCAAATCTCAACATACCCAAGCTCGTTTCTGCCACGACCCTCACCTCTCCACATTCGTGTGTACACCAGCCATTGTCATTGATGCATCACCTGACATTAACTTTGAGTGCGCACAATGCATGATGATGTCTTCTTTTCCACTCAAGTGCAATGTAAAATGTTAACTTTACCTCCGATGGCTCTTCTTCCTCCTCCTCCTCCTCCTCTTTCGCTTTGCCAAGTGCCTTAACTCCTGATGCAGAAGACACTGCCATTTGAACATTCTTCAGGCCTGCGACTGCCCGCCCGAGGTCCTCGCCAGCTTTAATTATGTTCTCAGCAACATCTTCTATCTTACTCTGGTAAATTTATTGATGCCTCAGATCTTCGTTCAGCTCTGTTATTCTGTTTTGCAACACCTCACCTTCCCCTCTTGAAATTTGCATTTTTGCACTTGCGGGTCCTCCCATTCTCTCCAATACTTTTTGACATGTTGATCCAACGTCTGTGATGAGCTCATTCTGATCGAGATAGAGCATTCTGTACGACTTTTGATCCATGAAATCCAGCACCTGTAAAATGAATCGACTTACCAAATAGGCGACTAACAATTAATAAAGATCTTTATATCAGCAAGTAATCTTTATGGTATTTCCGTTAACTAGTTAAACGGCAAAGGACAATACACTAGCAGGGAATAATACTCGTAAGTCAAAGCGAGTAAACTAGCATCAATGATGCAAATCAGTAAACTCATACATAAGCAAGGTTAGAAGACAGTGCGTATCAATGGCTTCTCGCCTTGGATTCAGAGTTCTCTCCGTAAGCTGTACAAGAGAGTTGGCCTCGTTTCCGAATGCCGAACTCGAGAGCAATGCCTAGCATATGTACATGGAATGAGTTTACTGTTCAACGGTCAGTGCGATGGCACCGCCTACCCGGGAGTTAACCACGTTGGTAGGACCTCGGTTAACCAAATCCACCGCCATCTCCCATCATCCCGAATAGCCATCCATCATAGGGATGTCATCTGGCTATTCATCTAGCATATCGCACTTAGATGCATATCAAGGCAGTTCGCTGCTACCGAGTACGGAAGTCAGCTTGCTGTCAAAGAATGTGTCAGCAAGCTGACTTATATGGACTTTCAGCCTGCTGCTTTCGACTGAGTCATCAAACTGATAATTATGTAAAGTCCAGCAGACTGACTATTAACTAAAGTTCAGCAGGCTGAACTTAATTAACTATTATATTTAAATGAATATTATATCCACTAATATACTGATTCATTACAATCCCTCCAACTTAACTTGTTGTCGCCTCGACAACATTAAACTGCAGAAATTTTAAATAAGGGAACTGAACCTGACCAGCCTCCCTTACTGACTGCCTCTTCAGCGTGTCACCTTAAGGGGTTGTTCCTGGGGCTTCAGGGTCAGGAGACGGAGATCTGGACCTAGATCTGGACAGCCCTCTAGGTCTGTCAGCTGGCCTTCTAAAGAACCCTGTTTGCTCTAAAGTTGGCCCTCGAGGAGAACGGAGGATGGTGGCCTGCTCTTCAACCACTTGGGTGTTGATTCCCACATAGACAGGCATTCCAGTAGGATGCTGAAATACATTGGCTAGAGGTACATGCCCCTGAGCGGAGGGGGAGGCTGGCATACCTCTGGCCCACCCGCGTGTCCCTCTTCTGGCACCCCTGTCCTCTGGGGATTTCTGTCTGTGTCTGCTGCCCAGTACCGTCAGATCAGCTTCTTCCCCTGCTTGGGCAGGTGGGCTGGGGGAGCGAGCGCGGGGTCCAGTTGTCGCCATAACGGGGATCACATTCCACACACCTGATCGTGGTTCTTTAGGAAGTGCCACTGCCTCTCGCTGGGTATCCTGAGTACCTGCTGCTGATGCTTCTCCTCTGCCTTGTTCTCCTTCCTCATCCTCCTCATCCTCCTCCTCGGAGAGAGTAGGGGTCTCGTCCACTAAGTCGTCCTGCTCCCTAGTAGACATGGAGTAGTCTACTGACCTCCCTTTCTTAGGGCGTGCTGGAGGTTGCTTGGCCTTCAGCCTACTGATATCTATCCGGCCTGCATTCTTGCCCATTTGACAAAGGCATGCTTTCCCTTAGTAAAGTACTCTCTTCCCCTCCTCCTATGTTCCTTGGTCTCTGCATTCATATTGCTCAGGCATCCATTCAGCCTGGGGTCCCAAGGGGCAATGTGAGGTGGTAGGATGAGATAGCCGTCTAGGCCATAGTGGAAGTCATCCGGTTGGGCTCGGTCACACTCCTGCTTCTTATTTGTGACGGTCATCCACCTCCAAACTGTTGGCTGCTGGTAGTATTGGGATCCGTGCTCAGCCTTCCTCAGTTTACACGGGAACCAGTGGGGAGAGAACATCTGCTGTCCTGCTTCCCTGGCCAAGTACTCCCAGCTCCTTCTCTCAACTTCATTGTAAGCTGGCAGGAGTGTGAGGTAGAATACGGTATCCTTAAAGCTATCGGGCCGCATGCTCACCATCCGGATGAGTCTCTGATCTCCCACTATTCCCGGTATGCGGACCGGCTTGTCCTCTGAATCATCTGCGAGATACCGAGCCCGCTCTGCTGTATAGCGCACCATCTTAGCATAATCTTCGTAAAGGACCACGCCGGTGTGTGTCTCGATGTACCTGTCCAGTGCTGTAGCTCCTTCCTTCTGTAGCAGTGTTGTCTGTTCCAGCCTGTTGATCTCCTGGGCTGCCAGCAATGCTTCCTTCAGGTTATCGAAGTTTTGGCCACCCACCACAGTACACCTGTAAGTGGCCAAACTCTTCTGTCTGCCCGCTTCAATCTTTCTTCTTTTCTCCTCTTCTGCCGCTGCCGCTTCTTCTTGCTGTTTCTTCTGTCTCTCCTCCTCAGCCTTCCTGAGGTTTTCCGCTTCCTGATCCTTCTTCCTCTGTGCCTCTTCTGCCGCCTCTTGTTGTTTGCGGACCCTTTCTTGTTCTCTCCTGGTGAGGGACGTCGCCGCCAGCTCCTTCTGGTATTGCTCCATTGTCCTCCTGGCTTCTTCTGCCTTGCGCTTTCTGTCCTCCTTTTGTGTGGTGGGCGCCATCCTGCACATGTAACCAGGGCACAAGTTAGTAGGATATGGACCTTTGTCATAGGGATTGCAGGAAGTATGTTAGTATTTAGTATAGTGGCTTCGCTGCTGTTTACCTTACAGGATGATTGCTAAAAGTTGACGTAGTTGCGATGCGCTACACATAAACGTATGAGTGTGTTTTTATCGCTCTCGCTCACTAACTGTCATATATTTTCCCCTCCAACTTAAATGGAGACAGGACCGCCTGTCACCTTCCCGTGTCAACTGAAATGACAGTTATGGAGGGACTCCAGCGGCCCGAAGGTGGAACCGTGTCAACGCCCCTTTGGCATTGGTCAAGTGGTCCTTAAACTCCCAAGTGTCCCCAGAGGCATCGTAACCCTTCCATCGAATGAGGTATTTCATGACATATTTAGACGATCGACGGACCGAGCGAGCGTCTAAAATCTCATCGACCTCATATTCCTCAGGGTCGCCGTCCCGGACAGCGGGGACCGGTCCCGGTTGGACAGGGAACCGACCTGTGAACAGTGTATCACCTTTGATGTACGGTTCCAGGAAGGAGACATTAAAGACCGGGTGCCCCTTGTATTCAGCTGACATGTTCAGTTTGTAAGCATTCTGACCGACACGACGGACCACCGAATATGGACCGACCCAGACAGGGCCAAGCTTTTTCTTGACCACACCAGGGAGGTACAGGTGCTGAGAATGCAGTTTGACTAAATCCCCCTTGGAAAATGTCAGTTCCCGACGGTGTTGATTAGCGTATTTTTGTTGGTTTTCTTGGGCCGTGTGCAAGTTTCGTTGGACTTCTGACAGGGTGTCAGCAAACTCCTGAGTTAACTGGAGGGAGACCGGGTTGTCAATCCCTTCAGGGTGAGTTAAAGATTCCCCTAGCACATCTAGAGGAGACTTAGGGACTCTACCCAGGCTGAGTTCAAAAGGAGTTTTGCCCGTTGACGCGTGCACCGCACTGTTGACCGCAAACTGAATTTGAGGCAACAGGTCATCCCAATTATCTTGTTTTTGGTTAATATATGCTCTCAGCACCTCCTGCAGAACTTGGTTAGTTCTTTCAGTCTGCCCATCAGTCTGAGGGTGGTTTGCTGTGCTGAGCAGCTGTTTGACTCCCATTAACCCCATTAAAGCTCTCCAGAACTTAAAGGTGAACTTTGAGTCTCTGTCTGAGATGATATGAGAAGGTAACCCATGTTGGCATACTACATGGTTGTAAAACTGTCTCGCTGTTTTGAGTGCAGTCACTTTGACAGTTGTGAGGATAAAAATGACCATTTTTGTCAATTTATCCACGACTACCAGTATTGAATCATGCCCGTTGGCAGTTCTTGGTAGTGAGACCACCCAGTCCATGGATATAGTTTCCCAGCGTCCCGCTGGGATGGGTAGCGGTTGCAAGAGACCTCCGGGTGGTGTGTGCCGAGACTTATTTCTCTGACACTGGTCACAGGACTTGACATATTTCAAGACCTCCCGGGGTAACCCCTCCCAATGATAATGTTTTGCCAGTTTGCCAACAGTTTTGGCCTGCCCCAAATGTCCACCCAGGAGACTGTCATGAGCTTGACTCAGTAAGAGAGACCTTATTTCCAAGTTATTAGGAATGACCAGCTTCAGCCTGCCTGAAGTGGTTTCAGTCACCCAGACCCCTCCCTTGAGCTTATACCCGAGTGCAGTAGCACGACACACACCAGTAGTGGGGCTGGGCTCAAATGTTGGGTCAGAAAGGTAGGCTTTCCTAAGTTGTTCAAGGAAGGACTTTTTCACCTTTAGTGAAGTGAGTGCACACAGGACTTTATCTACAGCATGCTGACTAAAGTTCCTTTCTTGCAAGTCAGGTCTTCTAGAGAGTGCATCAGCAGGATTCAACTTCCCTGGTTTGTAGTCGATCTGGACTTGGAACTGCTCCAGCATCTGGCTCCAGCGGTTCTCCCTCCTCGACAGCTTGGACTTCTTCTGAAAGTGGGTCAGAGCTAGATGATCTGTAATCACCTTAAAAGCTTTACCATGTAAGTATGCTCTCCACTGTTTGAGTACATGAATGATAGCTAGCAGCTCTTTATCATGCACTGAGTAATTAATCTCCGCTGGATTAAATTTCATAGACTCATACAACACAGGATGCCACTCCTGCCGTACCTTACCATCCTTTGTGGTTTTGTCAGCAGGCTGCAACAAAATAGCACCCATGGCAAAATCAGAGGCATCAGTAACCACCTGCACCGGTTTGCTGGGGTCATACACGGCTAGCACTGGGGCAGAACAAAGGGCATCTTTAAGGGTCTGGAAGGCAGCCTGCTGCTCTTCCCCCCACACATACCCGATGTCTTTCTTAGTAAGGTCAGTCAGTTTACTGGCCTTTGTGGAATAATTCTCAATAAATCTCCTATAGTAGTTAGCCAACCCGAGGAAGGATCTAACTTCAGAGACAGACTGTGGTACTGGCCAGTCCCTTATGGTCTGGACTTTCTTAGGATCCACACTGATGCCCTCTTTACTGACAACGTGGCCTAAGAATTCAATACTTTCCTTAAAGAAATCACACTTGCTCATTTTAGCATACAAGTGATTTTTCCGCAGAGTGTCCAGCACTTTCTTTAAGTGTTCAGTGTGCTGAGCTTCATCTTTAGAGAAAATTAAAATATCATCCAGGAAAACTTGCACAAACTTATCCAAATAAGGTCTGAAAATGTCATTCATAGCACCCATAAAGGTAGCAGGAGCATTAGTCAGTCCAAATGGCATCACGTTGAACTCATAATGTCCATAACGTGTGCGGAAAGCAGTCTTGTGTTCATCCCCCTCAGCAATTCTGATTTGATGATAACCACTCTTGAGATCTATCTTACTGAACACCTTAGCGCCAGACAGGCTATCAAGCAAGTCCTTGATATTGGGTAAAGCATACTTGTTCTTTACTATAATTCTGTTCAGGGCTCTGTAATCCACACACATCCGCATACTGCCATCCTTTTTCTTAACAAATAGGATAGGTGCGCCGTACGGTGATTTACTGGGAGAAATGTAACCATTTTCCACCAGCTCTGCAATCTGTGTTTTCAACTCCTCACTCTCCACATAAGACAAGCCATACGTGTGTTGCCAGGGTGGCTGGCTACCAGGTAATAAATCAATCCTATGATCTACTTCCCGCTTAGGGGGTAGTCCTGGAGGCATATTAAACACATCCGTGTACTGAGCAACAATGTTTGCAGCAGTAGGGTGTTCCGGAGGGTGTACCTTTTTCTCAACCACTTCTTCAGGTTGAGGAGGTACCTCTCTTAGCAGCAGACAGAACATTCTGTCTTCCTTCTGGTTCCAGCTTTTGACGAACTCCATTGCATTCAGCAACTTGCATCCTTCTGGAAGCCTCTTCTTTTCCTTCATTTGCCATCCACACAGGACAAGAGGAAGAGCACTGGTGGGTGCCAAGTCAGTCTGCCCATCACTGGCTCCTCTCACTTTAACTGTACCTCTGCTCCAACACACTTCAGCTTGATGTCTATTAAGCCAGGACCTGCCTAGCACGAGATCATAAAAGCCAGTGTTGAGTACCTCAAATGTAAGCGTTTCAGTTAGAACTGCAATGCCAGAACCTAACTGGACCTCAATAGGCTTGGTTATAACTCCTCCCGGGATACTTGAGGCATCTCCAAGGAATATTTTTCTATTCCCTTGGGTGACAGTAGGCAGCCTTAGCCGCTTAACTAAGTCCTTGTGGATAAAAGTATGTGACGCCCCTCCGTCAACAAATGCCCTCACCTTCCTACCTGCAATCATGCAATGCAGTAGGATAGGGGGGACTGTCTTTTCCTGACTTTCGCATTGTTCTCCTGACGTAGCAAAGAAATGTTGGACATCAGGTGGAACAAGAGCATCCAGAGTGTGCACTCTCTGGACGTCTATATTGCTGATGGTCTCCTTTATCTGGTTGTCAGGCATGCATAGTGAATCCAGTTCAGCAGGACCCATAATACCTGCTACGAGGGCAGCTAGTGACGACTCACTATCTCTAGCATCCTCACAGTCAGTAGACTGGATTACTGACTGTTGCTGTCTTTTAAAGGCTGGTCTTTTCTCTCGACCTTAGGCAGGTGCTTGACCGGACACTGTTCTCTGTAGTGGCCTTTCTGTTGACAATGGTAGCAAGTAGATTTTGCTGAGGTTGGTCTCGGCTTAGTCCTACCACCACCCCTTCCATAGCCACCTCGAGAGGGACCACCTCTACCTCTAGACTGAATAGCATTGTACTCATACTCATATTCATCACCCTGATTATCCTCAGCCTAGTCTCCTTCAACTGCATTGTAGGAACCGGGGGGCTTTTTGACAATCTTAGACACCAAAGCGTTACTCTGGCGCTTGTGATTGAACTGCTGCTGATCCCAGGCGTCAGCATCCTTGATCAAGTCAGCCAGTTTCTCATACTTTTTCTCAGCAAAATGACCAGAGACCTCGGATTTCAAGCCATACCTGAAGTATGCTATCCTATACCGTTCTGGCAAATCAGGCTGCTTCATCATGTTCTCTTGGAACTTTTGAGCAAACTCAGCAACTGAAGTGGTCTGCTTCAGTGTCAGGGAGATCATCGCATAGATAGCTTTCTCCTGCTGGTTGATGACATCAAACTTCTCATGCAACTTCTCGACAAACTCTACCCACGTAGGGTCACCGAGTTGCCGAGCCTTACGCTCTTCCTTCCAGTAAAGCCACCAGTCTGCGGCACTGCCTTTCAGTAGCGCACCGGTGTGCCTGACCTTCTCGTAATCTTGCAGTTCTGGGTAGTTCTCCAGCCACTGCTCAACATCCGCGAGAAACTTGATCAGGTAATATTTTCTGTTTCCCTCAGGATCATAGTCCTGGGGAGGTTTCGGCTTGGGCTTACTAGGCCCTCGGCCACCACCACTAGTGGTGTGAGACCCCAGTTGGTCTCTGTCCCGGAGTAGGGACATTATGATTCTTTTGTCCTCCTGCTGGGACTGATACATGGTCGCCATTTGCGACTGCATCTGAACGAACAATGCTCCCAAGTCTACATTTTGGGGTGGTAGATTAGCAAATGCAGCAGCAGCATTGGCATCTACTCGCTGAGTAGTGTCCTCAACAATCCCTCTTGCTCCTGCAGCAGCAATTCCTGCCGCATTCAGCCGGTCACGTATTTGACCTAGGGGTACATTGAGTTGTACGGCAGGAGGTGGGTTCAGAACATTGGCCCTTGATGCCATAAGTTCTTCAACAGTGCGCTCGTCAGCTGGCTGTCCTTCCCTCCTTTGTATATCTTCAGCGGCCTTTGCTACTTGTTCAGCTTCTAGTCTGGCTATCTCCTCCTCAGCTTGCTGAGCTGCGACTGAGGCAATAGCAGCTGCCTCATCTGCAGCCTCCCTAGCTGCAGTATCCGCTACTGCTTCCGAATAGGTACGGTTTCCCGCTACATGGCTTTCCGCCTGGTTTTCGACATTCTCGTTATCCTGGTTCTCCATGTCTCGGGAGTTGCTAGTTTGAGACCTTGTCCTTACCATACAAAGAAGACTGTGATAACTGCTCCGATACCACTGAAATGAATCGACTTACCAAATAGGCGATTAACAATTAATAAAGATCTTTATATCAGCAAGTAATCTTTATGGTAATTTCCGTTAACTGGTTAAACGGCAAAGGACAATACACTAGCAGTGAATAATACTCGTAAGTCAAATGCGAGTAAACTAGCATCAATAATGCAAATCAGTAAACTCATACATAAGCAAGGTTAGAAGACAGTGCGTATCAATGGCTTCTCGCCTTGGATTCAGATCTCTCTCAGTAAGCTGTACAAGAGAGTTGGCCTCGTTTCCGAATGCCGAACTCGAGAGCAATGCCTAGCATATGTACATGGAATGAGTTTACTGTTCAACGGTCAGTGCGATGGCACCGCCTACCCGGGAGTTAACCACGTTGGTAGGACCTCGGTTAACCAAATCCACCGCCATCTCCCATCATCCCGAATAGCCATCCATCATGGGGATGTCATCTGGCCATTCATCTAGCAGGTGGTACTTAGATGCATATCAAGGCAGTTCGCTGCTACCGAGCACGGAAGTCAGCTGGCTGTCAAAGAATGTGTCAGCAAGCTGACTTAAGTTGACTTCAGCCTGCTGCTTTTGGCCGAGTCATTAAACTGATAATTATGTAAAGTCCAGCAGACTGATTATTAACTAAAGTTCAGCAGACTGACTACTAACTAAAGTTCAGCAGGCTGAACTAAATTAACTATTATATTTAAATGAATATTATGTCTACTAATATACTGATTCATTACAACCTGTGACACACTACCCTTCATCAATTCATTAATCACCCTCTGACTGGGTGTCAACTTCCCCCCAGTTAGGCTATCCTCCGCCCCCCTAGGGAGCATCCTTCCCCCTTGCCCACCCTCCCTATTATTAGGAACTTTTTTTTGTGATTTTTTTTTCTGATTTGGCCTGTGCACACAACACACCCCTTGCTCCCTCCGCCTCCTTCAGCTCCTTCATTCTCTGCAGTGCTCTGAATGTAATTTTCCGTGCCTCCCCGTTTGAATCATCTCCCAACGACAGTGAAACTCCCTTTATTTGTGCCCCAACCCCCCTACTGGTTTTGTTACCTCCAATACTTGTTGTCTCTATGCCACTACCTCCCATTAAGTCCCCCCCCCCCCAATGGACAATGGGCCATCATCGTCGAATTCCCGTGGAAATCGTAAACTCCTTTCCCCACTGGCTGCAGAAAGCTCCGCCATGGCTATTTTTATATATTAGGTCACGACGTTTGTGCATAAACCTGCCGCTTATTCTCCTTCATGAAGTTGCACGATTTCGGGGCCTACACTACCGACGGAACACGTACGCCGTTTTGTCTTTTTGTCTACACTACATCATTCGTTTTCGATATTCAATCACCGCAACTCGGGGGTACGCCGGTCAACAAGGTCTCCGGCAAGGACCCCGCTACCGTATCGTTTGTCGGCGGTTTGCATGTGGGAAATGAAATGCATGTGCACATCACAAAATGACTTGCCCGGAGTCTCTCATGGCCATTGTTCACCAGCTGCTCCACACATAATGCAGGTTGTGGTCCTGTATACTCCATTCCTGTACCTGTCTAATGCCTGAGCCGTCCGTTGCGGGTATACATGCGCATGTATTCATTTTATGCTGTCTGCAATGTGACCAAAATGTGTTAACAAAATCTGGAGTCATTTTCACCCACCTCGTTCCCAGGCACATGAAGATATGTAGTCTGTTCACGGGTATAGCCGGTTTTGAATAACCGTTTGTTGAGGATGGCCATGAGCTTCTTCTCATTGCTGAGAAGGACCCACATTGCCGAACGTTTCTCAGACACAAGTTCCCTGCTGTGCAAATTCATGATGATGCTGGGAGCTTGGCCCTTTTGCCATCGAAAATTGATATTGTTCTTGTTGGATTCCCTTGTCAAGACGTTTCCTCATGCTCCAACACAAGAGGGACCCCAATTTTAATGAGGCGCACAGGAGAAGTCGTGCACCTTTGGCGTTTGTTGCGTCAGCAGCGGGTCCCAATTGTAATTCCAGAAAATATTTCGGGTATACTTAGTACACATTCTTCTGGTGCCCAACTTTATGTTCTGGAGGTAACTGCCGCACTCTTTGGCCTAGGCTACAATTGGGCTTATCGCTGTGTTCAGTGTCTCTCCTTTGGGCAGGCTCAAATGAGAGAGCGCTTTGTGTTAATGGCTATGAGGTTCGGGGACCCTCGTGACCTGCTGCTTGCCAACCTGGAGTGCTGTGGCAACACCTCGTTGTGTAGGTGTTGCCAACACAGGTTGCAGGGTAGAGCAACGTATGAAGGCTTGTGGGTTACTGGCCTCAATAAGGCTGCTCCTCATAAATCCTTGGCGCTGTGCCCTACTATCACGGGTGGCAACTGCGAATGTCTCCTGCTGGCGAAGGAGATTGGCCGTGGATTGCGTTTAAAGGTGCTAGACGTCAGCGATCTGGAGGATTTGCAAGGCTTTCCGCCAGGCTGGACGAGTGACATGGACAACCCCGTCGGCAGCTCCACCACCTGGCAAATGCCATACTCGTTGGGTTATCCACCTGGCTCGCAAAACAGGTGCGACTTATGTATGTGCACAAATACACCCGTGCCTCTAGTGACCTGCTCCTGGCACCCCAGGCCAGGTGGCCGAAATCAGTTTGGCAGATGAGGAGTGGCTGTGGCCACGTCCACCTAGCCCATGGTCTCAACTCATTGGTGGAGGGCTCCCTCATCTCTTCACTTTTCAGCGCTCATCTGGTGGTGTCCTCGGAAGAGCAGACCCAGGGCAAGGCCTCTTTGGTGCGGTGGCTTTCGCGGCCAAGGAGCGATGAGGTATGGGACAAGGTCCACTCTTTATCGGATGCACTCAAGTCCAGCATCCTCTCTACGTGTAGGACCAGTCTTGCGGAAGCCGCTGTGTCCAGTCTCACAACCTCGCTGTCCAGCGCCCCGCCTTCAATAACCACCGACGGCACATCCCTCTCAACCGCAGAGTGGAAGACTGTAATGAATCAGTTCATTATTTATTTAATTAATTGCATATATAAATATAACACTAAATAAGTATTATGTCTATATACTCACATGTGCGAGTTCATCTAAATGAATGTATGTCGATGTAATGCGAGTTTACTTACTTTGTCAAAAAGGTCAGCAGGATGACTTTTGTACCATAGTGTAGTTTGCTGACTTTGTTGAAAAGGTCAGCAGAATGACTTTTGTATCATAGTGTAGTTTGCTGAGATTTATATATCAGTTATATATAGGATATAATATCAATAGGTTGACATATAGTAAGCTCGCTTGATATTAGTCAATATACTTAGCTTCAGTACGCTGAGGATAGACATATTCATTTAGATTGTTATTTGTAGATTGGCACATGTGACCGTAGTATACTGAAAGTCGGGAGGTCGACTGAGATTCGGTAAACCGATATCCTACCAGTGTGGTTAACTCCTGGGTAGGCGGAGCCGTCGTCAGTCAACTGAACAGTTAGGACTTCAGTCAACCGACCAATTAATATGGTCGTTATACCTAGATCCGTGGGTCCCAACTTAACGGGTTTCCCACGAAACGGCGCACCTTGCACCGTGGTCAACCAGGTGGTCACTAGGTACATAGCAGGCTGGGATCTCGGGGTCCCTCATTCTGGACAGTAGGCTTTACAGTCGGATTTCTACTTGCAAGTCATGTGTGCACTTTTTGGGTTCGTTCTAATGACCAGCCTTCACGGAAATTGACATGGCTGCTTCGTTTGAGCTCTAAATGGAGCGAACTAGGACTTTTCGGAAAGGTCTCGTCAAGATGCATCCGTTGCTGTTAAGCTTGCTCAATTTGGAGCAGTATTGACAGAGTTATGCCCTCTGACATTTTGGGGTCACACAGCGGACAGATTCCATGGTTTTCGCACCTAAGTCAGTGGGATGTGTTTGAGCTACTTTATGGTCATCTGAATGAGAGCGCCTTTGCTATTCAGTCCCCTGATGTTGTGTATGTGCTTACACATGCTTGTATGCCTGGTAGGCAAGAGGTCAGGAGTTTCTAAAGGAGAAGCTCTAGTCCTCAAGCTCGCCTCTTTCTTGTGTCTTGTGTTCGTGTGCAACTATGGCACACTACGATCAATGAGTGAGTCAAGGGTTATAGATGAGTAAACGGAATTCATTATAAGGGCGAAGATTGCTCCCTGATTTTACACGCTTCCACCTATCTCTGATCTTTTATATTTAAAGAAAATATATTAAGCAAGATTCATTTCAAAGATCCTCAAAGTGCTTCACTTAGGGGGACACGAGCAGTGTAATGGCAGGAACAAGATACTGGAGTGCGCCATTCAGTTTGGTAAATTCGTGGAATCACATGTGGTGTAGGTAAGTGGGGCCTCGTTGTTAACGTGCTCCTTACTTGTGGAGCATTTCAACGACTGGCCGAGAGTAGAAGCCAGGGAAGGGCTCTCTCGACATGTGTGCAACCACAAGCACGTCAGCTTGATGGTTGGTGTGCAGGGATTGAAATGGCAGAAGGCTAACAAGTATCCGAGGGCCTATGTAAATAAAGCTTATTTGCATACGTGGTAGGGCTTAGAGGGTTAGCTCTCAAACTTAACCATGACTATTGTTTGCTGTTTACTTAACCATATTAAGTCGATGCGTGCTGTAGGGCTATTTATTAACTCTCATGTTCCTTGTCTGCCCATACTAGTAATCCAAAAAATTTGCTCACCAAAGTGTCGACATAAATCTGCGTGTGTGTTTGCATGTGTGCGTGCGTGTGTGTGCGTGTGAGTGTGTGGTTGTGTGCACATCAACTTTGTACAACAACACTTTTCTTGCATACATTTTTTAAATACTACCACAAACACTTATCAGAATGTACACTCCATCTTTTTTTACAGTACAGAAAAAAGATAGGATGAAGTGAGCAAAAAACTACAGTGCTTAGAACACGGTCAACTTCACAAAGGCAAGTAATAGTACCATGTGTAGACTACAAGGAACCTGGTGCCAAAATATCCTTTGTACAGCACTCTATGAAGAGTAACCCGTCAGCCTCTTGCAATTGCGAAACTTAGAGGCGTTTCAGATGCCTGAGACTCCACTATCGCTTGATCCAGCAACATGTCGATGCTCGTTGCGACAGTCCTCCGCCGTCACATGAGATGACGGAGCTGGGTCTGCATCTCCCACACAACCAGCGTTGAGTCTCAGAATGGAATACGAATTGCATGTAGCAGAAGTTCTTCGCCTGAGGATATAACATAAATTTCAAACCCTCAGCCTATAGCAGGGGGGAGCAGGAACAGACCTCGCATTTGACTTCAAAAAGTGGTCAAGAGTGAAGAAAGATGTTACCTGTCAGCCAGCAGCAATGCTTATGCTCCAGCGATTTCACATTTGGTATGATCTGTTTCACTTCACTTATGTAAGCTTCAATCTCTGCTGTGAGCGGTCCAGCTGATTGTAACCTCTTACTCATTCGTCGTAAAGTCGCTTCTTCGTCAAGAATCCTTTGGCATAGCACAGCACACTCCATATCCAACAGATCATTCAGCTGGTTCACATGTTCGTCTTTCTTCAACTTCAAGCTGCACACTCCTTGCAAAATTCCTTCATAGCTTCTCTGATTTAAGACAAGCTCTTCCTTCACTTCTGCTTTGCATGCCTCCAGAATGTGTGTTAACTCACGAATCTCTGTTCTAACACCCCTTTTCAACACAATTGGGGTACGTCCTAAGATAGCGCGATGTGGGCGCTTCTCTGCCATTGCACACAAATTTGATGCTGGATGGACATTGACATTGCGGAGGTATATTAGTATTGGTTGAGCCAACTTGACAAAGGGAAATTGTGTCGTACCACGATGTTGTGAGTTACAACATTTGTTCATTTCGAGTCGTCGGAAGCTCAGACGCGTAGTCGACAATGATCTCATAGATCATAAGGCAATGACCTCATAGATCATGAGAGTATGTGTCGACCACCCAAAGTTGAGTGGTCGGTGGCACGCACCATCCTCCGCCACATCGATCCCACGTAGCAAACTCCTTCACTGGAGTTTATATTTCCTCACTTAGCAGCTTATATACTGCGGGCAGTCAGACCCTTATGGAGTCCATCACCCGAATTCTTTTAGCGACATATTTGGTAAGCAATGTCTTCTTCCAGGTTTGATGACGTTCTGGAGGGTGCCAAACGTGTGTTTTTGCAATTAACCGTCCTCCGAAACGAAGAAGAAGTACACTTAGGGCCCACGTATCAATGCTGTGCTCTTAAGTTACAAAGAATTCAATTTGAGCATGATAAAGCATCCCAGGAAAAGCTTTCCCTACAAAGAAAAGTTTCAGAGTTGGAGACAGCCCTCGCAGTACGCTATAGACGTGGCAAACTCACTGTGACCGGAACAAACAAGAGTGGGCCAAGGAGAGAACCATGTTGAAGCTGGAAATGGATTTGCTGGTTCTGGAAACTATAAAACTGAAGGATCATTGTAGGTGTTACGTTGAAGAGAAGCCTCCTCCGTACAACATGCACACTGTAGTTTCCAGGGAACTTAGTCGCCAGCTCCTATTAGAGGATTCGCAGGCGGTTGAAGATAGGGAGAATGCATCTATACTCCGTTCCAACTCCTCAAGGTATGGGGTCGGAGAAGCACCAGAGGGCACACAAGAGGGAGTGGAAGCATTGAATTGAGACCCTCTACCTCCCAAAGTGCACCATACTGCCATGCCACTCCCTTCTGCCAATGTAAGTATGTTCGTTTTACTTTTCCCTCTTCTCCCACTGCTTTAGTCCTCTTGTTCTTATGCAGAAGATTGAGGGATAATGTAATTAAATGTCATTAGAAGTATTCAAACTTTTACGATATTCTGAACAATGGAAAGGGTGCAATTAGACTAATCTCGTAGTCATCATTGTGTTTTTCACTTCCACTGTCATTGTGGTGATTCCCCTACTTTGCTTCTTGCACAACACGCCACTCTGCCCCTTTTCCCGCACCTTCTCTCCCCCATCTTTCCCATTTTCCACTCTTGCTGTCTACGTATACCTCCTTCCCGTTATTTTCCTGTTGCTGCCAGGACCATGTTAATCCCATAGCTATTGTCACGCAGGCTGGACATAATTTCTCTCCTGACTTCCAAGATATGCTGGATATTTCATGCCTCCAAAGGGTCCCCTACCAAGAGAGCGGGTGACTCCACGAACGTCTCCAACAGATGATGCAGGGCCAAAGAGACCTGCTTGTCATTTGCCTTATCAAGGGTCTCTCATTGTACCTTTAATGGCCTCCAGGGTCCACCAAGGCACGCTGGATGTTGGCGAGGTTGGTTGTATATATACCTCTCCTGAACATGTGACATGCATGAAGTAGTACATTCAAGCTCATGTGTGGAAGTACACCGTGTTGCAAATATTGGTCTATGCATGTTCATTTTCTGCATGGCATGCTATGCTTGCCTTGATAAGACCTGTGCGTTGATTTTTACATCTTTCTGTGCACATGCAGGTCAAACTTGTGCGAGAAGGAGGTCTCAAAGACAATCCCTATACTATCCGGGTGGAGAACTCAAGGGGCAGCACTATTGGCTATGTGCCTCTGGAAGTGAGCAAGCATATAGCACCTCTTGTGGATGACCTAGGTTGGGCAAGGATATCCGGCACCTTCGCCGAGCGACGACAGGTAGAACGAATTCCTGAGGTATGAATACTTGTTTATTTCCAAGCATGCCATGTATTTACATGTATTTCACTTCAGTATATGCTCATACAGTACATGGTCACCTGTGTTTCAAGTTCTCTTAGTTCTGTGTGTATGAGGCACTTGGGTGATGTAGGGTGGGCCAGTGTATGTTTGAAAGTGCACCGTCCTGCACTGTTAAGACCTCCATTATTCTTTTGAGCGCTAATAATGCATTGCGGGTATATGCCTCAACGGCCCGTTGCTGTGCATGTATATGCCTCTCGTGAGTGCAGCTTTGTTGCATACTCAACATGTATGGCTCCAGTCAACATGCAGCATACATTACAGAACGCCTACACCTTGGAAGTCTGGTTCTCAACTATGTCGATAGTTTGAAGGATACATCAGTGGAGGACACCTATGCAGAGCATGTTTCAGCTGCTTACAACGCGAAAGGCACTCCTGGACATCCTCACACACCAATTTCCCAATCGAAAGAAGATATTATCCGCGCAAGAAAGGTGTGCAATGTCCTCTTCATATTGCTTACTGCTTTGTTCATTTGCAACGTGTAACATCTCATCTATGACATGCAGGCTTGATTTGCCACACCTACACTTCACATGCTCATTTCCACCTAAATGCTCAGGTTTCATCTGTGGTTTTGTTGCTGACTTCTTGCTTTGCCCTCATGCTTGCAGAGGATGCATTGCGAAGAGTATCCAAGCAGCGCCGAGCGGGAGAACCACCCTGATGCAGATCAAATTCGGCCTTCTAATGGACCAGACCAAGAAGCTCGCATGAGAGGCAGTGTCCTACTTCTACTTGATCCGGATGCTGGTAGGTCAAGTATTTTACATCATCTTAGCGACTCAAATGTTGTACATGATAAGATGTTGAGGAAGAAGCTAAGAAGCTATAATCTATGAAGGTGCTCTTTGTCAGTATAGTGTACACGGTACACTTTGAGGGTACCACAACTTTAATGTTATACAATTGAGACAATATTGAACATACGCTTCAAAGACGCACGCATGTTATATGTGACACCACTTATTACGAAGCACTTATAAGGCATTGCAAGTCCATTAAACAAGTAAGTCAACTCATAGGGCAAGTAGACCAATGCATAGAAAGAAAGTATCAATTGCTGTATCATTGACTAAGATTGCACCGTTCTACCGTTGTATGAGTTACGGATTGATGAGGTGCCTATCCGCTTTAGTTTGCCAACCTCTATACTCGTCCCGCTTGAGTCCGAGGTTACCACAGCACACTCATGCAGTCACATTTTAGTTCCTCAATCTCTCTTTTGCAGGCCCAAGACCAGTAGCTGTTCACCTGTGGACAAGCTCAGGTCCAGGACCAAATAGTGTCAATGAACTTATTAGCCCCTGGAAGGTGTAGTGGACAGCACAGTTGTAGACTTTCATACATGTGCATCGTCTCACCTCTGTTTGTCTTCTACTGCAAATGACAAAAAGTGATCATGTATGAAACTGCATCATTTTGTACTGACTTGGAAACAGATGACAATATATATCAGGACAAATGTAGATATACGGTTGCACACAACTAAAACCCAGAAGCCTCTGACAGATAGTGTAACATGAGTAGCGCTACAGGACACGAGTTTTTGTATGAAGTAACAAGCGCACACTACACTGTATAAAGATTAGTGGGTCTGGTGTAGCATGCAAAGAGTTTACACACATTTCAGATGCCTATGCTCCCAGACTCTCCCAATGCAGCAAGACGGCGACGCTCATCTTGACGTTCTTTTGCCGTCCCATGAGATGAACTGCCTGTTACAGTTGGGTCTATGTATCCGACACAACCAAAGCTGAGTATAAGATACCAAAACAGCCTGTACAAGAAGTTGTTTGGCAAAGAGTATAAACATAACCAAAGACCTGAATCCAAAACTCACATACGTGGGATTTTCAGGTCGCCATAATATCATCTGTGAGTGAAGGCGGCATCACTTTCCAAGTAACAGACGTCAAACACTAGAGTACAGTACATATCTGAAATGAATCGACTTACCAAATAGGCGATTAACAATTAATAAAGATCTTTATATCAGCAAGTAATCTTTATGGTATTTTTCGTTAATTGATATAACAGCAAAGGACAACACACTAGCAGTGAATAATACTCGTAAGTCAAATGCAAGTAAACTAGCATCAATAATGCAATCAGTAAACTCATACATAAGCAAGGTTGGAAGACAGTGCGTATCAATGGCTTCTCGCTTTGGATTCAGATCTCTCTCAGTAAGCTGTACAAGAGAGTTGGCCTCGTGTCCGAATGCCGAACTCGAGAGCAATGCCTAGCATATGTACATGGAATGAGTTTAGTGTTCAACGGCCAGTGCGATGGCACCGCCTACCCGGGAGTTAACCACGTTGGTAGGACCTCGGTTAACCAAATCCACCGCCATCTCCCATCATCTCGAATGGCCATCCACCATATTGATGTCATCTGGCCATTCATCTAGCATACCACACTTAGATGCATATCGAGGCAATTCGCTGCTACCGAGTACGGAAGTCAGCTGGCTGTCAAAGAATGTGTCAGCAAGCTGACTTAAGTTGGCTTCAGCCTGCTGCTTCCGACTGAGTCCTGAAATTGATAATTATATAAAGTCCAGGAGACTCAATACTACATAAAGTCCAGTACGCTAAACTTAGTTGACTATTAATTTTAAATGAATGTTATATCTACTAATATACTGATTCATTACAATCCCTCCAACTTAACTTGTTGTCGCCTCGACAACATTAAACTGCATAAGTCTTTGGTTTGGGAACTGAACCTGACCAGCCTCCACCACTGACTGCCTCTTCAGCCTGTCACCTAGGGGGTTGTTCCTGGGGCTTCAGGATCAGGAGACTGAGATCTGGACCTAGATCTGAACAGCCCTCTAGGTCTGTCAGCTGGCCTTCTAAAGAACCCCGTTTGTTCTAAAGTTGGACCTCGAGGAGAACGAAGGATGGTAGCCTGCTCTTTAACCACTTGGGTGTTGATCCGCACATAGACAGGCATTCCAGTAGGGTGCTGAAATACATTGGCAAGAGGTACATGCCCCTGAGCGAAGGGAGAGGCCGGCATAACTCTGGCCACCCCGCGTGTCCCTCTTCTGGCACCCCTGTCCTCTAGGGATTTCTTCCTTTGTCTGCTGCCAAGTACAGTTAGATCAACTTCTTCCCCTGCTTGGGCAGGTGGGCTGGGGGAGCGAGTGCGCGGTTCAGTTTCCTCCATGGCCGGGGTCAAACGCCATGTTCATGATCTTGGCTCCTGAGGAAACCCCGCTCTTGCCTGCCCCTGGGTGTCCTGAGTACCAGGTCCTGACGCTTCTCCTCTGCCTTGTTCTTCTTCCTCATCCTCCTCATCTTCCTCCTCTGAGAGGGTAGGAGTCTCGTCCACTAAGTCATCCTGCTCCCTGGTAGACATGGAGTAGTCTACTGACCTCCCTTTCTTAGGGCGCGCCGGAGGTTGCTTGGCCTTCAGCCTGCTGATATCTATCCGGCCTGCATTCTTCGCCCATTTGACATGCTTTCCCTTAGAGAAGTAGTCTCTCCCCCTCCTCCTGTGCTCTTTGGTTTCTGCATTCATATTGCTCAGGCAGCTATTCAGCCTGGGGTCCCACGGGGCAACGTGAGGTGGTAGGATGAGGTAGCCGTCCAGGCCATAGTGGAAGTCATCTGGTTGGGCTCGGTCACAATCCTGCTTTTTGTTTGTGACGGTCATCCACCTCCAAACTGTTGGCTGCTGGTAGTACTGGGGTCCATGCTCAGCCTTCCTCAGTTTACACGGGAACCAGTGGGGAGAAAACATCTGCTGTCCTGCTTCCCTGGCCAAGTACTCCAAGCTCCTTCTCTCAACTTCATTGTAAGCTGGCAGTAGTGTGAGGTAGAATACCGTATCCTTAAAGCTATCGGGCCGCATGCTCACTATCCTGATGAGTCTTTGATCTCCCACTATTTCCAGTATTGGAACCGGCTTGTTCTCTGAATCATCTGCAAGGTACCGGGCCTGTTCTGCTGTATAGCCCACCATCTTGGCATAATCTTCGTGGAGGACCACACCAGTGTGTGTCTCAATGTACCTATCCAGTGCTGCAGCTCCTTCATTCTGTAGCAGTGTTGTCTGTTCCAGCTTGTTGATCTCCTGGGCTGCCAGCAATGCTTCCTTCAGGTTATCAAAGATTTGGCCACCCACCACAGTATACCTGTAAGTGGCCAAGCTCTTCTGCCTGTCCGCTTCAGCCTTTTTCCTTCTCTCCTCATCTGCCGCTGCCGCTTCTTCTTGTTGTTTTATCTGTCTCTCCTCCTCAGCTTTCCTGAGGTTTTCCGCTTCCTGATCCCACTTCCTCTGTGCTTCTTCTGCCGCCTCTTGTTGTCTGCGGACCCTTTCTTGTTCTCTCCTGGTGAGGGACGTCGCCGCCAGCTCCTTCTGGTATTGCTCCATTGTCCTCCTGGCTTCTTCCGCCTTGCGCTTTCTGTCCTCCTTTTGTGTGGTGGGAGCCATCCTGCACATGTAACCAGGGCACAAGTTAGTAGAATATCGACCTTTGTCATAGGAATTGCAGGAAGGAAGTAAGTTCGTATTAGTATAGTGTATTCGCTCCTGTTTACCTTACAGGGCGATTGCTAGGAGTGGACGTAGTTGCGGTGCGAGAGACATAAACGTATGAATGTGTTTTAAGGTTTGTTAAATGATGTATTGCTGTGCGAGGCCCTTTTTCCTTCCGCCCAAGGTGCTTTATGTGGGCCAGGCTGTCCCATCTGTCACTATGCTGACACTTAGGATTCACACGACCGTCCCATCTGTCACTATGCTGACACTTAGGGTTTACATAACTGTCCCTTTCTCGCTCTCGCACACTAATTGTCATATATTTTCCCCCCCAACTTAAATGGAGACAGGACCTCCTGTCACCTTCCCGTGTCAACTGAAATGACCGTTATGGAGGGGCTCCAGCCGCCCAAAGGTGGAACCGTTTCAACGCCCCTTTGACATTGGTCAAGTGGTCCTTAAATTCCCAAGTGTCCCCAGAGGCATTGTAACCCTTCCATCGAATGAGGTACTTCATGACATGTTTAGACGATTGACGGACCGAGCGCGCGTCTAAAATCTCCTCAACCTCATATTCCTCAGGGTCACCGTCTCGGACAGCGGGGACCGATCCCGGTTGGACAGGTAACCGACCTGTGAACAGTGTGTCCCCTTTGATGTATGGTTCCAGGAAGGAGACATTAAAGACTGGGTGACCTTTGTATTCTGCTGACATGTTCAGTTTGTAAGCATTCTAATTGACACGGCGCACCACCGAATATGGACCGACCCAGACATGACCAAGCTTTTTCTTGACCACACCAGGGAGGTACAGGTGCTGAGAATGTAGTGTGACCAAATCGCCCTTAGAAAAGGTCAGTTCTCGACGGTGGTGATTAACGTACTTTTGTTGGTTTGCTTGGGCTTTGTGCAGATTTTGTTGGACTTCTGACAGGGTGTCATCAAACTCCTGAGTTAACTGGAGGGAGACCGGATTGTCAATCCCTTCAAGGTGAGTTAAAGATTCCCCTAGGACATCTGAAGGAGACTTAGGGACTCTACCCAGGCTTAGTTCAAAAGGAGTCTTGCCCGTTGACGCGTGCACCGCACTGTTGACCGCAAACTGGATTTGAGATAACAGGTCATCCCAATTATCTTGTTTTTGGTTAATATAGGCTCTCAGTACCTCTTGCAAAACTCAATTAGTTCTTTCAGTCTGCCCATCAGTCTGAGGGTGGTTTGCTGTGCTGAGCAGCTGCCTGACTCCCATTAACCCCATTAAAGCCCTCCAGAACTTAGAGGTAAATTTTGAGTCCCTGTCTGAGATTATATTAGAGGGTAGCCCATGTTGGCATATTACATGGTTGTAGAACTGTCTCGCTGTTTCGAGTGCAGTTACTTTGACAGTTGTGGGGATGAAAATGACCATTTTTGTCAGTTTATCCACAACTACCAGTATCAAATCATGCCCATTGGCAGTTCGTGGCAGTGTGACCACCCAGTCCATGGATATTGTTTCCCAGCGGCCAGCTGGGAGGGGCAGCGGTTGTAAGAAGCCCCCCGGTGGTGTGTGCCTATACTTATTCTTTTGACACTGGTCACAGGACTTAACGTATTTCAAAACCTCTCGAGGTAATCCCTCCCAATGATAATGTTTTGCCAATTTGCCCACAATTTTGGCCTGCCCCAAATGCCCACCCAGTAAACTGTCATGTGCTTGACTCATTAAAAGGGACCTTATTTCCAAGTCATTAGAAATGACCAGCTTCAGCCTGCCTGAAGTGGTTTCAGTCACCAGACCCCTCCCTTAAGTTTATACCCGAGTGCAGTAGCACGACACACACCAGTAGTGGGGCTGGGCTCAAATGTTGGGTGAGAAAGGTAGGCTTTCCTAAGTTGTTCAAGGAAGGACTTTTTCACCTTTAGTGAAGTGAGTGCACACAGGACTTTATCTACAGCATGCTGACTAAAGTTCCTTTCTTGCAAGTCAGGTCTTCTAGAGAGTGCATCAGCAGGATTCAACTTCCCTGGCTTGTAGTCGATCTGGACTTGAAACTGCTCCAGCATCTGGCTCCATCGGTTCTCCCTCCTGGACACCTTGAATTTCTTCTGAAAGTGAGTCAGAGTTAGATGATCTGTAATCACCTTAAAAGCATTACCATGTAAGTATGCTCTCCACTGTTTGAGCACATGAATGATAGCTAGCAGCTCTTTATCATGCACTGAGTAATTAATCTCCGCTGGATTAAATTTCATACTCGTACAACACAGGGTGCCACTCCTGCCTTAGCTTACCATCCTTTGTGGTTTTGTCCGCAGGCAGCAACAAAATAGCACCCATGACAAAGTCAGAGGCATCAGTGACCACCTGCACCGGTTTGCTGGGGTCATACACGGCTAGCACTGGGGCAGAACAAAGGGCATCTTTAAGGGTCTGGAACGCAACCTGCTGCTCTTCCCCCCACACATACCCTATGTCTTTCTTAGTAAGGTCAGTCACTTTACTGGCCTTTGTAGAATAATTCTCAATAAATCTTCTATGGTAGTTAGCCAACCCGAGGAAGGTTCTAACTTCAGAGACAGACTGTGTTAGTGGCCAGTCCCTGATGGTCTGGACTTTCTTAAGATCCACACTGATGCCTTCTTTACTGACAACGTGGCCTACGAATTCAATACTTTCCTTAAAGAAATCACACTTGCTCATTTTAGCATATAAGTGATTTCTTCTCAGAGTGTCCATGACTGTCTTTAAGTGTTCAACGTGCTGAGCTTCATCTTTAGAGAAAATTAAAATATCATCCAGGAAAACTTGCACAAATTTATCCAAAGAATGTCTGAAAATGTCATTCATAGCACCCATAATAAGGTCGCAGGAGCATTAGTCAGTCCAAATGGCATCACGTTGAACTCATAGTGTCCATAACATGTGCGGAAGGCAGTCTTGTGTTCATCCCCCTCAGCAATTCTGATTTGATGATAATCACTCTTGAGATCTATCTTACTGAACACCTTAGCACCAGACAGGGTATCAAGCAAGTCCTTGATTCTGGATAAAGCATACTTGTTCTTTACTGTAATTCTGTTCAGAGCTCTGTAATCCACACACATCCGCATACTGCTATCCATTCTCTTAACAAATAGGATGGGTGCGCCGTAAGGTGATTTGTTGGGGGAAATATAACCATTTTCCTTAAGCTCTGCAATCTGTGTTTTCAACTCCTCGCTCTCCACATAAGACTAGCCATAAGTGCGTTGCCAGGGTGGCTGACTCCCAGGTAATAAATCACTCCTGTGATCCACTTCCCTCTTTGGAGGTAGTCCTCGAGGCATATTGAAAACATCAGTGTACTGAGCAACAATTTTTGCAGCAGTAGGGTGCTCCGGAGGGCTTACCTTTTTCTCAACCACTTCTTCAGGTTAAGGAGGTACCTCTCTTAGCAGACAGAACATTCTGTCTTCCTTCTGGTTCCAGCTTTTGACGAACTCCATTGCATTCAGCAACTTGCATCCTTCTGGAAGTCTCTTCCTTTCCTTCATTTGACATCCACACAGGACAAGAGGAAGAGCACTGGTGGGTGCCGAGTCAGTCTGCCCATCATTGGCTCCTCTCACTTTAACTGTACCTCTGCTCCAACACACTTCAGCTTGATGACTATTAAGCCAGGACCTGCCTAGCACGAGATCATAGAAGCCAGTGTTGAGTACCTCAAATGTAAGCGTTTCAGTTAGAACTGCAATGCCAGAACTCAAGTGGACCTCAATAGGCTTGGTTATAACTCCTCCCGGGATACTTGAGGCATCTCCAAGGAATATTTTTCTATTCCCTTGGGTGACAGTAGGCAGCCTTAGCCGCTTAACTAAGTCCTTGTGAATAAAAGTATGTGACGCCCCTCCGTCAACAAATGCCCTCACCTTCCTACCTGCAATCATGCAATGCAGTAGGATAGGGGGGACTGTCTTTTCCTGACTTTCGCATTGTTCTCCTGACGTAGCAAAGAAATGTTGGACATCAGGTGGAACAAGAGCATCCAGAGTGTGCACTCTCTGGACGTCTATATTGCTGATGGTCTCCTTTATCTGGTTGTCAGGCATGCATAGTGAATCCAGTTCAGCAGGACCCATAATACCTGCTACGAGGGCAGCTAGTGACGACTCACTATCTCTAGCATCCTCACAGTCAGTAGACTGGATTACTGACTGTTGCTGTCTTGTAAAGGCTGGTCTTTCCTCTCGACCTTCGGAAGGTGCTTGGCTGGACACTGTTCTCTGTAGTGGCCCAACTGCTGACAATGGTAGCAAGTGGATTTTGCTAAGGCTGGTCTCGGCTTAGTCCTACCACCACCTCTTCCATAGCCGCCTCGAGAGAAACCACCTCTACCTCTAGACTGAATAGCATTATACTCATACTCATATTCATCACCCTGATCATCCTCAGCCTGGTCTCCTTCAACTGCATTGTAGGAACCGTGGGGCTTTTTGACAATCTTAGACACCAAAGCATTACTCTGGCGCTTGTGATTGAACTGCTGCTGATCCCAGGCATCAGCATCCTGGATCAAGTCAGCCAGTTTCTCATACTTCTTCTCAGCAAAAATGACCAGAGACTTCGGATTTCAAGCCATACCTAAAGTATGCTATTCTATACCGTTCTGGCAAGTCTGGCTGTTTCATCATGTTCTCCTGGAACTTTTGAGCAAACTCAGCAACTGAAGTGGTCTGCTTCAGTGTCAGGGAGATCATCGCAAAGATAGCTTTCTCCTGCTGGTCGATGACGTCAAACTTCTCATGCAACTTCTTGACAAACTCTACCCACGTAGGGTCACCGAGTTGCTGAGCCTTACGCTCTCCTTTCCAATAAAGCCACCAGTCTGCGGCACTGCCTTTCAGTAGCGCACCAGTGCGCCTGACCTTCTCGTAATCTTGCAGTTCTGGGTAGTTCTCCAGCCGCTGCTCAACATCCGCGAGAAACTTGATCAGGTAATATTTTCTGTTTTCCTCAAAATCATATTCCTGGGGAGGTTTTGGCTTGGCCTTACTAGGCCCTCTGCCACCACCACCAGTGGTTTGAGAACCCTGTTGGTCTCTGTCCCGCAGTAGAGACATTATGATTCTTTTGTCCTCCTGTTGGGACTGATACATGGTTGCCATTTGCGACTGCATCTGAACGAACAATGCTCCCAAGTCTACACTCTAAGGTGGGAGTCTAGCAAATGCAGGAGCAGCAGTGGCATCTACTCGCTGAGTAGTGTCCTCAACAGTCCCTCTCGACCCTGCAGCAGCAATTCCTGCCGCATTCAGCCGGTCACATATTTGACCTAGGGGTACATTGAGTTGTACAGCAGGAGGTGGATTCAGGACATTGGTCCTGGAGGCCATAAGTTCTTCAACCGTGCGCTCGTCAGCGGGTTGTCCTTCCCTCCTTTTTGTATTGTCAGCGGCCTTTGCTAATTGTTCGGCTAATCTGGCTCTCTCCTCCTTAGCTTGCTGTGCTGCGACTGCGGCAATAGCAGCTGCCTCATCTGCAGCCTCTCTAGCTGCAGTATCTGCTACTGCTTCATAATAGGTACGGGTTCCCGCTACATGGCTTTCCGCCTGGTTTTCGACATTCTCGTAATCCTGGTTCTCCATGTCTCGGGAGTTGCTAGTTTGAGACCTTGTCCTTACCATACAAAGAAGACTGTGATAACTGCTCCGATACCACTGAAATGAATCGACTTACCAAATAGGCGATTAACAATTAATGAAGATCTTTATATCAGCAAGTAATCTTTATGGTATTTTCCGTTAACTGGTTAAACGGCAAAGGACAACACACTAGCAGTGAATAATACTCGTAAGTCAAATGCGAGTAAACTAGCATCAATAATGCAATCAGTAAACTCATATATAAGCAAGGCTGGAAGACAGTGCGTATCAATGGCTTCTCCCCTTGGATTAAGATCTCTCTCAATAAGCTGTACCAGAGAGTTGGCCTCGTTTCGGAACGCTGAACTCGAGAGCAATGCCTAGCATATGTCCATGGAATGAGTTTACTGTTCAACGGCCAGTGCGATAGCACCGCCTACCGGGAGTTAACCACGTTGGTAGGACCTCGGTTAACCAAATCCACCGCCACCTCCCATCATCTCGAACGGCCATCCACCATATTGATGTCATCTGGCCATTCATCTAGCATACCACACTTACATGCATATCGAGGCAGTTCGCTGCTACCGAGTACGGAAGTCAGCTAGCTGGCTGTCAAAGAATGTGTCAGTAAGCTGACTTAAGTTGGCTTCAGCTTGATGCTTCCGGCTGAGTCCTTAAATTGATAATGATATAAAGTCCAGCAGACTCAATACTACATAAAGTTCAGTAGGCTGAACTTAATTAACTATTATATTTAAATGAATGTTATATCTACTAATATACTGATTCATTACAATATCACAGCATATGCACTTGCCTCGGGTAAAGGAGGGGGAGCATGAAGTAGTGAAGCAAGAAGAAAAGTGTAAACCTTTCAGCCAACAATGTAGTTTCTGCAGCAGCAATTGCACGTTGAGTATAATCTTTCACTTCACATATATATGCTTTGATCTCCGCTGTCAATGGAGCAGCCGTTTGTAACCTAGCACTCATTTGTTGCACAGCCACATCTGCGTCAAGGTTCCTTTGGCACAACACAGCATACTCCATGTCCTTGATAACATTGATATCATTTACATGTTGTGTCCTCCTTAACTTGAAGCTTCGCACACCCTTTCGAATGCCTTCTAAGGATAACTAATTTAATGCATACTCTTTGTCGACTTCCTCTTTAAATATGTGCAGTATATCTGCTAACTCGCAGATTTCTGTTCCCACACCCCGTTTCAACACCAATGGGTGTCGCTTGTAGATAGCTCGATGTAGTCGCTTTTCAGACAAGGCAGCAACCATGGCAAAGCTATTCACGGGTGGGTGGGAGACTGTGAGAATCCACGAGTATGTGAGTTCTTGTGGAGGTAATGACAACCGAGGGAATTTATGCCGTATTGTTGTGTGGTAGGCCTTCGAGTTTTGTTTGTATCGCGAGTCTTCGGAAGGTTTGACGTGTTGTCGACAGTACCTCGATTTGAAATATATAAGTCATTTACGACATTATGCGACGCGGTGCAGAGTGCACACAACCCCCGCCGCACGTGCTACAAATGCGAATACCCAGCATACATTAGGCATGGGGTCATAATGGGCGTATGCCTCGTCATATGTACCGATTGTAGGTTACCATGCATTCTTGCATTGTGCTGCATGGTTCTTGTTGTCAACGAGATGTGTTCTTGAGTGTTCCTGAGTCTTCCTGAGCAATCGTTAACATCAGTTAACATATTCATGTTCATCCACACCCCTGGGAAACATACAAATCTTGAATTCCCCATCATAGGGGCATCCCGCACTTAACTGGTACCTCATGTTGTCGTCTGATATGGTTCGTTTCTTCTTCCTGGCTCTTTTTGCTCATTCATGCTCATTTGTCACTCATTCCCATTTTGTGTTTACTGCTTGTGACTGCTTGCCTCTTCCGCCTCCTACAACCATGGTGTCTGATGCTAGCAACCGTCCCTCTAGGATTTCGGGTCTTAAGGTAAGAGATGCATATTATGCACGCAAGGTTGCACACAGATTCTTGAACTTCGTTAGAGAACTGTCTATTTGAAATTTGAATCGTTGGAAGTGAAGTGTCAGAGTTAGAATCTAGGGGGGTTGCTTCAAGGCAATTAACCCAGCTTCAGGACACTCTGTGTAGGAAACGGCAGATATTTGTTGCCATGAATGTTAATGGTCCAGAAGACCCCTCTCTGTTGCGATTCATAATCATGAGCAGAAATGTTATCTCTCAACATGAACAAGAGGCGCGTTAGCGATATGACCAGGTCATTAAAAGAAGCCTACAGGTGCCTTCTGGCTGGTACCCGTGGTACTGGTATTCGTGCAAATGCCTTGTACTGGAGGCTTCGGCAGCGTATGTATGCGGTCATTGAACGAAGCAACCCCCCACTGCACCCTCACTTCTGAAAGGTACGTAGGTATTTATCTAAGGTCTCTCTTTTGGAGTCTTTTATTAATTGTGTTTGGTTGTTTTTCTTCATTTGCGCCTTCTTTTAGTTGTTGCTGCTTGTAATAGTTGTTGCTGCTGTTGTTTTTTACTTACCATTGCTGTTTTTTGCCGTACTACGCATTTTCTGCTACCTATTATGTTTATGGTGATTCTGTTTGGTGCTGTTTTGAGGTGCTGCTGTTGTACTTGTTGTGCTAGTGCTTCATTTTGCTCTTGTGTTGTATCATGGCGTCTGCAGCAGGGACCTTGTACTTAATACTTACACGTGTCTCTTGTGGTGCCTTTTAGGGTTGTGCTACGTGGGAACAAGTGTTGGTGGCCCGACTTGCTTGGATCGCTTCCCTAGCTTGGAGCAACGTCAAGGACCTTCACGCAGATTGCCTTTTTTCTAGTATACATATGGGCAGATATAACCCTAAGAATGCACACTTTGCTAGCTTTGTGTGTTTGTGTATGCAATAAGTTTGTTTTGTACATACGTGTGATGTAATATGGTGCTGTTGTAACGTATTGGAAGCAGTATGTTGTTAGAAGGCATATATACTTTGAATTTTGGGGAGGTGGGAGATAGCTTCATACCAAAATCCTTATCCTTATCCTTATCCTTATCCTTGTGTCTTCTAATTATGAGTGTGGTTTTCATCCTTTGCCCTTGCTATAATTTATGTCACATGCATTCATTTTGCATATGTGTTGAAAGATTTTATTCTACAAGTGTAATTTTTGTAGTGCTTAATACTTTATTTTGAATGCCACACACTTACTTTGCATTTTCATTTGCTCACAACAACATTGGATGATCTAAGTCTGGACTCTTTTATGTCGTAATCTTTGACAATCATTGGTTTTCAATGATTTGACTTATCTTTCACATAGTATGACTATAAGACAAATGTTTGTATAATTGTGCATTGCAAAGACTGCTCTTCACTGTTGTTAATCCTTGTATCTCTCTAATATTCATGTTCATTGTTCTAATTTCCCATCATAATGATAAAAACTTCAAACTTTCGGTGTCAATTGACCGCAGAATCCCTTGCTTTAGTATATAGCCATTACTTCAATTATTGTGACAAATGTTTGTATAATTGTGCATTGCAAAGACTGCTCTTCACTGTTGTTAATCCTTGTATCTCTCTAATATTCATGTTCATTGTTCTAATTTCCCATCATAATGATAAAAACTTCAAACTTTCGGTGTCAATTGACCGCAGAATCCCTTGCTTTAGTATATAGCCATTACTTCAATTATTGTGACAAATGTTTGTATAATTGTGCATTGCAAAGACTGCTCTTCACTGTTGTTAATCCTTGTATCTCTCTAATATTCATGTTCATTGTTCTAATTTCCCATCATAATGATAAAAACTTCAAACTTTCGGTGTCAATTGACCGCAGAATCCCTTGCTTTAGTATATAGCCATTACTTCAATTATTGTGACAAATGTTTGTATAATTGTGCATTGCAAAGACTGCTCTTCACTGTTGTTAATCCTTGTATCTCTCTAATATTCATGTTCATTGTTCTAATTTCCCATCATAATGATAAAAACTTCAAACTTTCGGTGTCAATTGACCGCAGAATCCCTTGCTTTAGTATATAGCCATTACTTCAATTATTGTACGTTTGTCTAAAGAGGCACTTGATGCATAATATTTAAATAGAGAGTAGCCGCATACAAACACTACAGTGAATGCCATCACACTACTATTACAACAATGAGCGTGTCAAGGTGCCAGTTATGTCCATGAATATGCCCATGTTACAATCACAAATCTCATTGTTTATTTTGCTTCACTCGAAGAGTTATTCGTACTGAATGTATTCTTTTAGCGCCCCGGAAAGGTGCTGTAATAGAACGTGTAGGAGCATATCAATACTTATTTCCCAACATATTGGGACGTGTTTGTATGATACTCTACACAGACAACTTGCATTAAGATTCTGTGAAACCAAAATCTTACTAAATGACACTTTGTACAGGACGGAATGCAAACCAGAATAACAGAGGCTGCCCATGCCCATCGCCTAACTGTGAATAGACTTGAAGCTGCATCTGCCAAAATGTGCCCATATGTACATGCGTACAGTAAATAGCAGCCTCCAATCCTACTAGTCAGGCAACATGGTCTCCTTCCCACATGGCATACCCCCAGTAGGCACCAAAAAGAGCCACCAGATGGGCAGCGTGCGTCAGCTTTGCAAGCATGAGCGCTGGCTGGACAGACCAGGGCGCAAAAGTTGTACATGCCACATAGCACACAAACAAACAGCACCCAGGTGAACCTATATTAAATTTTGTGAAACACACATTTGCATGGTCTCACATATTCACACATCGTCACACGCAATAACATTCATACTCACACTGAGCACACACATATCACACGCACACACAGAAACACACTCGCAAAAACACACACACACACACACACAAACACACACACACACACAACACAAGATAAACCAACTAAACACACACACACACACACACACACACACACACACACACACACACACACACAAACAGACAGACACACACACGCACATATACGCATATAATGACCCACAGACACACAAACACACCAACGCACACACACACACGCACTAACGAACATACGGAAGGAACAGCAACATACCTTTAAATACAACCACTTAAGGCAATGGGATGTTGCGTCAAAAGGCAGCATTATGTATATAACCCACCAAGAGCCAATACAACATATTGCCATCCTTATCATCCAACAGGTTATTATACTGCTCCATCAACGCACGGTACATCTCTACTTTGGTGCACTGAACCCCGTAGTCGTCATCCACAGCATTTCTGCAAGACACTATGACACGTAGGAAAGATTGATCCGCATGGCTAATGCAAGTGATTGTTTTGAGTAACTGTCTCTTTCTGTTTAAATCGGCCTCAAGCTTGCTGCATATAAGTGATAAGCCCCGCGTCTTCTCTATTTCACGTTCAACGAATTGCATTGAAGTTTTAGTCACTGCTCTAGCCCTAATCATGAAACGGACCAAAACTCGACGTGCATATCTAGTGTCTCCTGCCCTTTGGAAATGAATGCGGAATCTACAACGGCGTCCCCGAGGGCGAACCCTAACACAGACCCTAGAACGGGCCATTGCTGTCAAAGGGCGTTGTAGGAGGAAGAGGCAAGGCAGGGAAAACGAAAGATATGTATATACCTGAATTTGTTAGGGAAGGCTCAGGAATGCTTCTAAAAGCCACGGCAAAAACAAACAGGGCATGCAGCAGCATGCAGTAATGGTAAACCATGGTAAGGTAACATATCATAGGGAACCATAAGGAACAATAGCTTTCAAAGTTGTTCCATGTGGACCATGCAATTTCGTGCTGTATATTGACACCAAATGAGAGTGATCGACAGCATGACAAGGTTGTTCGACAACGCTGCATGAACAGGAACGTTGCAACACGCTGCAAGGTGCGACAAGGTCAGGCGAGACGTCGTTAAAAAATGAAATGGATGCGATCAAATAATGACACTTCCGGAGGATGACGTACGGACAACGCACGTGTAACCGGCAGTAACATGGAGTCAAAGGGAATGCTTAGCACGCGTACGTACCAGGAACTCTGTTACTTGTTGGCCGGGTTGTACTGTCAATGGTACATACATAGGCACGTTTCGTACACACCCGGCAAATTGATGGTGATACACATGTATTTGTCGTTATACTTTCGAAACCTGTTATACTTCTGCCATAAAATCTCATCCCAAGACGCCTTCTCACCCAGAAGGGTTGGTTAAGTCAGGGACAAATGTATGGCTTCCACAAGGACCTCGTTTTTCTAATCTCCAAGAAGACATGGTACATCGTTTACTTTGCCTGTCGTTTCCTCCATTGCGCAGCATGTGGGATGAATACATATTCGCGGATGAGTTAGGGGCTCTGAAGCTGAGCCTGGTGTGCAAACACTGGTGGAAACTTGTGTGGTCCACATTCACTCACAGAGAGTTAGTCATACACAGATACACAAAGGCCCGTGAGGCCGTGTCAATGCTTCATACAAATATTTCCCAAGTCACACTGAGTTTAGAGCAAAAAGAACCCAGTATGACATCCATTCTGAACTCTCTTGCAAAAGGCTTCCCCCACGCGTGTAAACCTTCAGGTGTGCGGGGGAATTGAGGTGCTTCAATGCGCTTCCAGGTTTTTGTCCTCAAAGAAAAACCTTGTACATGTGTACCTCACAATAAGAACCTCGCCCTATGCACATTCATGTCACGACACACGCAGCACAAGCAAGCAAATAGAGGATATTCTAGAGGACATTGATTTCAGCTCTCAAAAATCACTCAAAAGGATTACGTGGGACTGTCGTAATATAGAACTTAATCCAATAGGGTATCAGGGCCCCACAATGCCAATCAACACATCTTTTGGGACACTCAAGGCACTAGAGGACCTCCTGATTTTCACAAACACAATGCAGGTCCCCTTACCTTCTTGGCTAGGCAGGTGCAGAGCTTTCAAGGTCTTCAAGGTGAGCCCTGGGATGGTCGTGACGGACGAGGTGGCAGAGTTTTTAAGCAAGATGACCACTTTGGAGGAGCTAGAGATACCTGGTTTGCAGGTATGTATTTGCAGCCTACCCACTGCCTACTAGAAATGATGAGAGCACACCTCATTCAGCGTCTCATGTGAGAGGCCATGGGGTCAGGTTGTAATAAGTGTGGTTGCTGAACATGTGTGACAGTTCGAGGATGGCTCCAACAAGCACTTGGCCATAATTGGCAGAATGAGCAGCCTTACATCTCTCGACGTAGGCCGGGTGGACCCAGCAAGGTGCTCACTGGGTCCCCCTTTCATAGCCCCTGTCGAGGCAGTGCCTACGGGTGCCAGTGCCACCCTCCAGACGCTTGTGATGGGGGGAGCATTGTCCCAGGTAGATGGGCCCATGCCCTGCCTGAAGCGTTTGGACATCGTTACAACAAGAGCAGCGAGGGCGGACATGTTCAATCATATGCGTAACCTGCAGGTGCTAGACATGACAATGGAGCCATGTATCACGTTGTCCAACCTTCGCTTTCTCACGAGGCTGACTACTCTGGCATTGGGTTAGCGAGTAGATGATCCTGCTGAGTGGGAAGACATGATGCCAGCCACGCCTGCGTGGCACTTCGACAAAGCACCAGCGAGCCTGCTGGTTTTAAAATTGCACACATGTGAGTTGATATCGCAAGTGGACGGGCTGTTGCATATGCAGAACGACGTCACTGTGCGCATTTGGTGTACTTGCATAGAGCGCTACATTCCGCTTCCTAGTCACGAGGACTACGGAAGTACATTCCGCTTCCTAGTCACGAGGACTACGGGAGTAGGGGTCGATGTCGAAGGCTCCACCAAAGAGATGCACTCTTGCTTTTCAGGGTTTAAATTGTACCGCATCTGGGTGCTTTCAGACATGCAGCCAGTAAAAGAATAAAGCAGGAGGACAAAGGTTAGGTGTTAGTAGAGTATGACAGTTGTAGAATACTACAAATGTGGTAGACATGAGATGCAGGGCCTCCTAAAATGTTATGAGAGAATTTTGTAATTCATGTAAAAGATCATTGCAATACCTAGCTGTTGCCGTAATGAGTTAAATACAGCATTTTACCCTGTTCATTGCAGCTGTGTGCAGCAAGTTCAAAATGCGGTGTTTTTGGTAATAACACTCTACCCAAGGTGCAACAGAAGGCCAATTGTTAGCCAATAATATCCAACTTATGAATACTAGAGGGTAAATTACACACACATAACAACAATCTCCCGCGTTATCCTTCTCGAACCAAATTTAGACATAAAGAATCCGGCTGCCAAGAGGTGTGGAACCTGTACAGTGAAACACGCAACAGGTCCTACACCTTTGATGTATATGTTTTATTTTTGTCTGCACGTTAGATGGAGTCGTAACAACATACAGCACATCACAACTTTGTCAAGGGATGGTTTCCAGCTCACGACAACAGAAGCTATTCTCCCTCAATCTATGAACTCGTACATTTACCCATGAATGTCTTTGATTGATAAATCTTCCGAGGCCAAAGCATAAGTTTCCACAAAGAAGTACTCAGCAACCATCGCTGGTTCACAATGGAAATAGTATTGACAAAAGTATAAGATGCACTTCAAGCTCTTTAAGACGATTGCAATGAACATATGAGAAAAATATAAGTATGTCAGGAATACAAATATTTGATGCATCTCATGAGCGATCTTCAATTTAATTCAAATATATGCACAACACACTTCTAATGCATTTGCGAACACATGTACAAAGGTTCCTTTGGCGGAGCCCTACATCCACACACGGTTGTGGGGAAATTTTTTAGCAATTGAGCAGAAGGGGATTATCAGAAATGAAAACCAAATTTTAGTGGGGTTACTAAATTAATGAACGATAAAGCTATTGATGCTTGCTATGCAAGAGCACCACACCCATGGCCGCAAAGCAGTCGACTTAGATCAGCCAACTCTGAATAGATTATGTGGGTCTTATGTGAGGCACTCATGGACAATCAATCACCAAGCTTGTGCCAATTGCCAGCTCATGGACCTGCACATGAGACAATAAGATAACAAGGCAAGGGTGGAGTTAAGCACATCCAAATATGAGTGAATCTGAAGTGGCCTAGTAGGCAATTAATGAGCACATGAATACTGTGATAAGAGGCTCGATTACAAAACAGCTCACGCCAGAGGAGCACTACAGGTCATTACCAGGGCAGGCGGCCACTAGAGAGGAGTCAATTTGCCCAACAGGTCTCTTCTATATGAACAAAGTATGAGTTGCGAGAACCGCATGAGTTTGGAAAGTGAGTAGAGGAAAGGCAACCCTGGAGCCCTCCGTCGGTGACACCTAAAGTCATAGAAAAACACACAGTGCTGATCACAGAGGTCAGTGATGAAGAAAGGTGGAATGAGCAAAAAACGCTCAAGGCACAAGAGTGTCAAAAAGAGACACCTTAATTGTACTCAACAGAAAACACGTCAGAAGGCACAATGGCAACAACACAGGATACATAACCAAATGTGCATTTGAAAACAAACACATCACAAAAAAAAATGTCTGATTAAAAAAAAACCAGGACAAAGAGTACCTCAATGGATGTCTTCACCAGCTGTTCTGGAGATGGGAAATAGAGATAGCGGACAGCGGCGTATGTGCGCATGCGTGGGCCACCCAGGACGGTGCACATTAAGCAAGAAGAACGGGGTTTTGCTCATGTCGTGCCATGGCTGTGGTTTAGGTTCCGCCATACACGCTACATCGTCATGGCAGGAAGATATAGGTCTGTCGTGCTGCTTGCAGAAACGATACATCCCACAAGCTGGTTGGAAAAGATTTCCACTATCACGGTTGTATCCCATTGACTCCGAGATCCAACAGCATTGTACAACGTGCGCTGTCTGCAGCACCAGAGACAGAGGGACTAGGCACCTCTTTGGTTGCGGGCGTAGAAGAGGACACCTGGTCCACTCCTTGTCCACAGCCACACTTGTGGAACCCTCAACATAACATAGATCAAAGATCTCTACTAAAGCCCACATGGTGTGGACCCAGCGGACACAGAAGCACGGTGTACAACCTCGTTCCCCTGGTGAATGAAAAGGTGTTCATTCTTCCTATCCAGCATCTCCTCTGGTCTGCAGGTTTTTGGAGCTAGGAATGATCCACACAGACACAACATAGTCCCCAAGGCGAAAACGTCCGCCCGGGCCCTTGCTGGCTGTCTTGCACTCAAAGCAAAATTTAAACTCATCCAGACCGTCCCAGACGACGCTATAGGAGGACCGGTAGGCGGAGAGCAATTGCAAAGGGGTGACTCCCATGGTGGAGATGAGAACTCTACTCTTGTCTGTCCACCTGGTTACACAGCAGACAACAGCAATAAATGCACAGCCACTACACTTTCTGTGCAATATAGAAAGGGGACAGGTATGTGAAGGTGTGGTTGGAGTTTTAGGGGGGGGACCAAATGTGCTGAAATATTGAAAGACTGCAAGTGAAGGCGAGAGCATATACCCCTTTGGCGCAGCTCCCACACAGAACTTGAACTGGTGGCCGTAGCGGGTCTCATGAGAGTAAATAGCCGCGGCTATCCCCTGACGTTTCAGGCACCTGACACCATCAACTACTTCTCAGCCAAATAAGAAATGATTAGTGGATCAACCCTAAATTCCGCTATGGTCATCTCATTCATTCCAAGGTACCTAGCTATAGCCGGGTTGAAACTTGCCAAAAAGCTCTTGTAATTTTCTACCGCGATACTCTTGAAGAGAGCCCACTTGTCAATCTCTTTCACACCCTGATTTCCAATTCTCTTAATGAGAGCCTTCACATACTTGTGCTGGCCCTCAAACTCTTGAGCCCAAAAGTGCCTCAACGGGCTTAGTATTAGAAGCCATCGGCATACATGAAACAGAGCGTGCAAGTTGTTTGTCTCAGAGTTCCCTCCCTTGTCATTTCTAGGCCACGCGTCCCTGAAATCCTCCGCAAAGCCATCAACTAACTTGGTCACCCGTGCCGAATGCTCTTCACTAGTTTCCAAGTCTAGTATGGCCTCTACTAAGCAAGCACAACAAATCCAGAGGTTGTACGTGACCTTACGTCTGAGTAAAATGTCCCATCAATGGTTCCCCCACATGGTGGCAGGATCACAGTGGGGCTGCAGGATGAAAGGCATGATGGTAAGGAGGCGTAGGACCTCATTGCATTGAGGGTCTTCCAATTGGTAGCAGGTTTGTTGACACTGCTCAAGCCTTCACAGTACACGAGGCTGTCTGCCCTGTTGTTGATGTCCAGGAGCTTATCCTTTGTGAACCCATTGCGCCCAAAGGTAAAGTCAAGAAGATTCTTGACAATGCCCAGAGCCAACACATGAAGCATATCCAGGCACATCTGCTTGTAGCGGTCCCAGCACCTGAGCTTTTGAAAAGGAATTTTGGAGCCATTGTAACCTAGTTTACCCTTCTTCCGCCATGTGGCCTGGACAAATTCACTGTTAAGACCCTCTACTTCTTTTGCCCACTCACTAGCAGCTTCTTCAGAACGCATGGGGTAGACCTTGTAGGGTTCAGACAAATTGCCTTTATGAAGGGTGTAGTCAGGGCACGGCCATTCAGTGTTAAACGGCTTCTGACCCAAAGACTTCAAACGCTGTGGGAGATCTTAAACAAACACAGGCTTCACACGGACAAGGACCTCCTTTCCAAGCTCGTGGAAGAACATTAGCACACCCTCCTCAAGGGGTTTGAGGTCTATTTCTACAAGTTTCTCAAGAGCGTGAAGCTGGGAGACAGCACCAGGAATGTACATGAGCTCATGTACAAACTTACTTTTTTGAATGTGGGATGGGTCTATGTTTTGCAGACGCCAGTAAACACCTCCAAGAGGAACGTGTTTTGTGCGATAGGCACCGAAGTCGTCTATGAATATAGACACTACAAAGTTGATGACCTCTAAATTGTGCGGAGTGTTTATTGGAGACGTGCATGGCACGTAAACTAAGGCCCGAGTAGGTAAAGGGCAGAGGCCACCTTGCACATCTATCCCATGAGAGCAGAAGAAAGTGAGAGAACCGTTGACTGTGTATCCTCCAGACGCAAAATCTACTTGCCAATCCCCTGGAACATGCCAGCCTATGTCCACTGCAACCACTTCACAGAGGGACAGAACTGACCGAGAGTCTACCCAAGCAGAGGTGGATGAATAAAAGGCTTCTCCAAGTTGACCAAGCCTAAAATCATTTGTACTAAACCTCTTGAACAGGGACAGTTGCAATATCGGGCGTCGAGTGTCCCTGTTGGTACTGTCGGTCCATAGAATACTACGTACTCTCTCCACATGCACACGCGCACAGGTCAGATGCTGTTCACCTGCACAAGAACGTGAACACAGAGAAACCATAGCTTAGAAGGGTGGCAATATAGGAAAGAAAGCACGAGACAGCATGCAGAAAAGGGATAAGAGGGGGCTTGCAAGTGGGACAAAGATAAGGCCAGGCCCTTAGGGAAGAACAATTGGGAGCACATGATACCACAAGAGGGGCAACAGACAATACCTTCCATGACCTCGCCAGAGTAGGCAACATAGTGCCCGAGTTGCACAGTGACTTCCACATTGGCCCGGTGAGGAAGGTGGCGTTGTACTCCTTGAAGAATGGGTCCCCTGTGACAAAGGGAGCATTGTAGACTGCAATGATTGTACCACCAAGTGCAAGCTCAGGCTTGAAGTGGACATATGGAGTGTAATTAGGGTCTGAGAACACGTTCCTCAAGGTGCCCGTCATGTCACGGTATCGCAGAGGATGCCCATTTGGCATGACATACTCTCTGACTCCAAGCTTCCCAAGCTCTCCCTTCAGGGTGACACCTCTGTGGGTAGTAATTTTGACCCAGTGCTTCCTTTTTGTGTTAGGATGGAGGTTGAGGTCTCGGTGGAACTCTAGGGATTTAGTGGTTGCGTCCGGTGAAACCAGGATGGTGTGGGAAAAATTTGCAGCAAAGGTGAAAATGTGGAGTAATCCGTATGGATTCAGTCCGTCTGACCCTACCGTGGTGTCAGAGAACTCTTCTCGGCCATCATTGTGCGCATGCAAGCCAAGACAAGTTTCAAAGAAGCTTCCATCACTAGGCTGGGATGGAGAAGAGGACGCATGACCATCACTAATAATACTACAACGAGGGTGTACCGTATCACTATAGGTAGGGGAGTGCAGGGAGGTGAGATGGGGGGGAGATAATGTGGAGCCTGCATTGTTACGAGGGCGAGTAGCTCGGGAGTCTCCAAGGTGTGAATCAGGCCCCGGGCTCCTAGGACGTTTAGAACACGGGGAGGTGTAATATTCCCGATCTGCGATGGAAGAAAGCCAAGAAAATCAAGACACGGTGAGGTCTTGGAAAATGAGGTGAGGCACTTGAGAGAAACAATCAAAATATTGGAAGCAAGTGTATCAGCCCAAATACGTACCTAGAAGGAAGCCGGCAGGGGGTGCACTTGACGCTGGTCCCAAAGGGCATCTGCTTTCCAGGGTTTGAAATGATGGGAATTGGAGGGAGCCTGCATGTGAACGAAAAGCAAGTATTTTGTGGAGATTTAATACTGAGCACATTGGCAAAGAGAGGGCGTGGAAAATGAGTGGAATGAAAAGCGTTGCGTATGAGTGCTATTGCATGTGGCATGATAAAAGATGTTCAATAAGGGGGTTCCTCAAAGGAACACAGAGCTCAAAAGGGCATCACAGTGAGCCCAGTGGGCAAGATTGGATCCTCATTGCAATATGTAGCATAAGAGGATCAATGCAAGGAGGGAGGTGGACGTCACAGACCGTGCACTCTGGTGAAGTGCCTGGAAAGGCTCCTGCGGGCGGTGAAGGTAGCTTCGCAGCCAGGCTGGGCATATCGAATGCGCAGGCGGTGAACTTGCCAGTTATGATCAATTATTGCTGTCTGGTTGTGACGAGGTGGCACGGTGAAAGTACATTGACCGCCATTTATATGTACGCCTAGTTATGGAATACGTTTTTGTCCTATACGTATTACGGATACGTACGCACGTATTTCGTCAACTATGACCGTATACCTTGCTAAATACGTGTGTCGGCGTAAAAACCGACCAATAAACCGATCGCGCGTGCGGTGGACATGAAATTCACAGAGTCTGACAAAGTGACCGAAAAAAAGGCGATGACAAGTCCAGTCATCGTAGATTACGCGGGAAGTCTCGGGTGAGGCAAACTCTTGTTCCAGCGCGTACAGGTGTCAAATAAGAACTCATTATGATCGTAGATTTCAAATGCATTGACGTGCCAGATTAGCTAAACCTTAAACGTTACCCACCAAAGCAACTGGCTACTGCAATGATACACTCAGACTCTCCAAGACTACAACTACGATGCGAAGGCATTCAATGATCTATTTCTCGCCTCCACAACTGCCATTGTCCAGTTCATTTCAAGTGCTTAGTGTGTGGTGTTAAGTTAGGGCGAATATGGGTGATCCAGAAATCTCTGACTTCGATGACTCCATGGACGATGAAGAACAACCAGGGAGGAGGCTTCAAGTGCAAGAGATGCCCGTAACTCCAGATGTAAACGTAAGCTGTACCAAATGTGCTATTCTTTTTGTTTTCTATGGGAGGTGATTAGGATCTCTTCGACACCAAGTGGGATGATCCAGTGATGCTGTCTGCTTTGTCAGTCTGCCCTGCCTGCTGTCTGCTTTTCGATTTCAGTGTGGCTGCTAGTTGTTTTGCTGGTAGACCCTACATGTCTGTTTCCATGTGCTTCAGCACTTCTTTTTTGTGGATGTTTACTCCACTTCCGTAACCTGCTCTATTGGGTGTTAGTGATTTCGTGCAATACACTATTGTCTGCTATTTTGTCTGCCGTTTTATCTGCTCTAGTGTTAGCTGTTTGCTCGATTATTATTCTTAGATGTTTTTGCAACTATCCTCTAATGTAATGCTCTATTTTGTGTGCTAATTTTTGCTATTTTTTATATTGCTCTGTATCCGCAATTTAGAATGCTTTTTGCAATTAAAGTTCTTGGTTTGGTGTCCTCAGCAAGCTCTTGTGAGAGAAACTGGTCGGAGTATGATTTCGTTCACAATAAGAAAAGGAATCGGTTGAAACAGTCTCGAGCTGAGAAATTGGTGAAGGTCCACTCTCACCTCAGGCTAATTGGAGGAATGGAAAGGGGTGGGGTCAAGAGAACTCCGGGCAGGCATATTGCACCTATCTTTGAAGAAGAATCTGAATCTGGGACTCCAGATTCAGAGGATGATGTTGTGTAGGTGGGAGTCGAGATGTTAAGCAGAGCTCCATGAAGCTTGTACTATGTGTACATATTGTATATAATATTTGATTAAGTATTCTACTTGCCATTTTTTCATTATGTAGTACTTACTCTTTGACAATTTGTATGCATGGCTTGAAGTTTGGTTACTCAATGAGGTGCTCGCAAACCGTCCATTGTTCTACATTGTAGACCTGTTGTCGCTGAAAGTTTGAAATTCCAATGAGATTCTCTTAGCTCATTCATTTACTTGCATAGCTTCATGACATGCACTGCACTTCGCACTTAGCATTATAATCATATGTATTGCTCACCTTGTTAAGAAACCTGATGTACTTCAATGAATAAGCTACTTCGATGAATTTAATAACTTACTAAGCAAGCTACCGGGCTCCAGCACATTTCATTATCATGGTGGTCCTAGTCACATTGTCCAGTTGTTAATGACTTATTATGCAGTAGGAGATGCATCATGTAGGGTGTAGCCTATGCTAGTTCAAGGAAGAATAACAGTGTCAAATCTGAATTGTATATTACGGTGTGCACTCAGATAGGGCTCTTACTAAAATACACTATATGCAAAAGGTTGGAGATGAACATTTGGAACACAAGTTACAAGTAACAACATGGTGACAACTTGTACATACAACATCGCTGCGACAACAGCTACGTTAAAATTTAAGTGCAGAAGCCTGAAGTATAATACATGCAAACGATTCAATGTGGGCATGAAAAGTCAAAAATCAGAAAGATTGCACTAATTTTTTTTAAAGCAATGAAGCACGTGCCATGTAAAGGACATTGACTTGTTACGCACATTATATTATATCATTTTTCACGTATAATGGCTGTTTGTATTGGTCTTTCTTAATTTGAGGGGGGTCGGGAGTGGTCGAGAAGCCCCTGTAGAGTGTAGAGTCCACAATTCCGTCTATGAGCTGAAGGCTGAAGTTTAGTTTTTGCCACAACCTGCAGCCTGTCAATTAAAAGAGTTACGAATGACTTCAACAGACGAGCGTCGAGTACGTATTGACTTACTGTCCATCACCGAAAAAGGTCATTGCGTCGGTTGGATGAAATTAAGTCTCTCACTCGCGCGACCCGATCCAGTTGGACAGCCCGTACGAGCACAAAATGTCGCGTGAGCCCAAATATTTTTGAAATGAATAAATACGAATAGAGCGGCCTGAAGATAACGAAGTCAGTCTCTTTATTTACCAATTGTTTGTATTATACGTATTTTTGAAATACGCCGTAATACGTCGCATTTTACGGCGGCGGTCGACCAATACGTGCGTATCCCATAACTAGGTATGTACGTGATGGCAGTGGTAACCAAAACGTGTGTCGTGATTTACGACGACACTCATCTGTGGAAAGGATACAGGAACTGGTAAGCGGAATGTGTTCGAGGGTCCACAATTTACTGCATGAAGACAAACAAGTAAGCTAGCGTGGGCGTGCAGGATCAAAAAGAGAGCTATTTGATAATTGATTAGAAAGATAGGATAGCAGGGCGCCATGATTCAGTGGGCCATGGCAGGTTGCAATGAGGCAAGATAGGCCAAGTTTGGTCTAAGTATACTCCGATTGGAAGGATGAGTTGGGACGCTGCACCTACGAAGTAAGACGTTGACGCCGACGATAGCATGACGAACAACTATGTACGTTCGCTCATGTGAATGCAGGCGCTCTGGCTTGATAATTTGTCGAGGTTGCAGAGCTTGAGTGTTTGGATGTCAATTTCAAAATATAACCAAGAATGAACCAACTTTCAAGAACGGTAGCGCGTGAAGTCTTGAGCCGCCCTACTCTCAAGCTCGAAGCGGCTTTCAAGCGAAACGGACGAAACAACTTGACACCTCGATCGCAGATTCATAAAATTTGGTCGTGAGAAAGCCCGATTTGCCCCTGTCAAGGTGTTTCACTCTCAATAACGTTCAAGAACTGCCAAAAAAATAATTGAAGTGTAGCGCCAACGAGGAACACTGTCGCGTACATGCAGTAGCGAATGTGCCTTCAAGAGCGCTTTTACTGGCTTTTACGATAAAAAAATGGCTAACCTTCAACTCACCACCCGCACTAACTACCTTTGTCGCGGCTGATACTTTTCAGGCTGGCATCTGCTCATGCAACTCTACAATTGAACCAGGTCGACAAAGTAGGTGGACCAAGGCACGATCAAGCGTGCGAGTATAGTTTTCTACTGCGACTAGATTGCAATAACTAAAGGTCATTCAAGGCTGCGCCTAGTTCACTATAAACTTCGAAGAGCTTTGATAAGTCATTCGAAGATGCTAGTGTTCCAACTAGTACGGTGGATTTTAGCTCTTTGCACACTAAAGAGATAGCAAGCTTCTAGGCTCTTAAAAAATAGAGTTAAGAGAGTTCTATGATATTTAAGGAAGGTTGGGAAGGGAAAGGAATATTTTTGTATAAAGGTGTGGCTTTGTGTCTTACCTTGAGTTTTCAAAAGTAACCTACGGTGAAGCAATGTGCTTGTGTGCTACCAAAAACCAAAAGTATTAAAGTTTAGATGTGAGGGTCCGTACTTAATGTGAAATTCTCAAGTGTTGACCAGAGTCAAGAGTAGGGCTAATGCAAAGCGATCAAAGTTTGGAAGATCTTTAGTAACTTGTGAAAGAGTAAAGATTGTCACGAAGTCATTCTTTATTAACCATGGACGCTTTGCTTGCCTTGCATTGTTCTTGGTGTGCTATTCTGTGACTCCACATTGCTTTGACATTGCTAGGCCAAGTTGGCCAACTATTTGTCCAACAAGAAAATCAAAATTACGTTTTCCTTGGTAGTCAGCACGTGACAACTGACAAAACGGAAGTGGCCTATTAAGGAGCTTATTGGTTGAAGCCAAAGAGCATTGCTTTTGTGACGGTACAAGATGAGCACTGTGTAAAAACAAGAATTGAATTTCTGAAGCTGTCTTGGAAGGAGCTTACGACAAGTTCAAAGAGTTGAAAAAAAACTCAAATGAAGAGTTGAGAGCACTCAGGTAAAAAATTGAGCTATCTTGAATGAGGAACTCGAGGTGCTCGATTGAAACTTCATGACCCCTTTCACCATGTGTGAAGATTGAGAGGAGACCTACAAAAAGAAACTTCATATGAAATACTTTAGTGGACGCTCCACAGGCCGCCCTTCGAAGAGTACATATGTGTCTGAAGGAATACCTATGAATTCAGGAATGTGCAACTTAAAATCGCTTAACTTGGGCGTAGGGAATGAGATTGTTAAGATTGATGATATGTGGAGAAACTGGTAAATTGAAAGGCCTCGACAAGAAAGACACATTCTAGCCATTGATCAAGATCTTTGTCTCCAACATCTCATGACAAGTTGCAATTGCTTCTTCTTAAAAGAGAGCTTGAAAGAGGTCCAAAGAAATGTGTATGGGGACGCGCCATGCGTGCTCGACTAAAATGGAATGTGGATGGAGAGAAAACTAGAAGCATCCCCACCAATGTCAAGGATGCATCTAAAAAGTGAGAAGCTTAGAAGAGCAATAAGAAATACTGGACAAAAATGTCAAAAGGGTCTTTGTATTATCGGCGCCGTCAATATCGTAGTTTGAGTTGACTTTATAGTCTCCTTCCTGTTGCTATTTTATCCACTATTGACGTTTGTAATACCTGTTCTAGTCGTTAGCAAAAAGTTCTCTCAAGTATTGTCCCAATGTTAATACAATGATGTAGGAGACAATTGAGTCTTAATGGATAGAGATGTGGTATGATGCAAAATCTATCTCTCGGAGGGACGTACTCGTACACCTAACACCACCTAGTCGACAAAGAAACAAAAAGTTTCCAACACCAAATTCGTCAATCAAATTTGGTCGTTTCAACACTTGCACATCTGCAACGTGCATAATGTATAGTATACGTAAATACTTGTATACTAATTTACATACACATTCAAATACATGTATGTATCCGCACACATGAATGATAGACATATAGTAATAGTATTTATTTACTGTGTACTTTTTCTCGTTACACCTTGTAAATGCAAGATTGCATCTCCATGATATTTGCATTTAGAATCAGAACGATTGTATTGCTCATCAAATGGGTATTATTGCCGTTACACAAGTCCAACCATTCAGGATTCCAAAGGCATTCCGCGTAAGCTTTCATCAAGTTCAAGAAACTTATGAATAACTTGAATCTAGCACTTGCCAAGAATGACAAAAGCTCAACTACAGTTTTTCACTTTGAGAAGCCTCATCAGAATCGACTTCACGACAAGTCAAGTGCTGAGGAACACACTTGTTTTGTTGAGATGCGACTACAAAAGCAAAAATTATGTGGAATCTCTCTCTCTCTCTCTCTCTCTCTCTCTCTCTCTCTCTCTCTCTCTCTCTCTCTCTCCTATGAGCNTCTCTCTCTCTCTCTCTCTCTCTCTCTCTCTCTCTCTCTCTCTCTCTCTCTCTCTATATATATATATATATATATACATATATATATATATGTATGTATGTATGAAATAGCAACAAGTATTTGCAGGGTCAATGATTAGAAATTTCCTAATCTCAAGACATATTGGAGGCAAAATCAGTGGTCATATATGAGCATATAACCATTGTTCACAACAAGCAATTATGTCTTCAAAATGCAATATGATCATGTGTTGCGTTAGGATGTCTAATCATTTCACGTATTTCAATTCATATAGGTGAATAATGCACATTATGTGCCCCTCACAAATGCAATCTTGATGTGTCAAGTATACTAAATCTGTGAAGTCAACCCTCCACAAAAATATCAAAACTAAAAGTGTGAAGCGATTTTTCCCCTTCATATGCACTCTCAATCATAAAGAAGCTTGTGAGACATATCATTTTTGAAAACCTAACACAATGTGTATGATGAATGAAGGCATACAAACGATCACAAAGAATATAATATTACGCATAACTGTTCAAAAAAAATAATGTAGAATACTGCTCCTTATCTGAATACATTTCCCTCCAAGTTCTTACGCGTTCAAATGCTTAGATGTATAGATGCATCTTTTATTGTGAACAACAAGATTCCAGTCCCTTGATATAAGATTTGTGAAAAAATTGGCGAGTATAGCCCATCATCCATGCAGATTATGGAATGCATCTAGTTTTTAAATATATGCTTCAGTGACAAATGCAATAAGCTTATTTGCAGCTTCATTGTTGGTGGGCTTCACAAACGCCTACTGTGTATGATGCCAGCAAATTGGACACTATTCATTTCGTGTGTGAAAAACATTAATGCTTCTGGCTCTACCTTGCAACATGCCCTGGCTGCCACACAAAGGCCACACGTGGCGCAACTTGTGTACTCGACTTTCCTACCTAGATGTCGCCCCAAAACTTGCTCTATTATTACATACACTGTCAAGTGAGTGAAGCTAACGGGTGCAATTCCGGTCCCTGGGCCGTCTTGCCTTCTTTCAAGTTTCAACCATGCTGTCTGAGGAAGTCAGGTGCTTTTGTATGGCTTGTCAGAATGGAAACTAGTGGAGCTGACCCGTCCCTGGCCACAACAAGCCCGATAAGTCATTTCAAGCAGGATCCCTATCTGCAAAGCTGTGCCCCAGCCATCTAGTAACGAAAGAAACAACCGCACAGTGGGAGCACTTCAAAATTGAAAAGCCCGTGGGCATTAAGACACCATGAGTTCATAAGCAGCCGCCTCGAGGAGCCCCCAAGGAGAAGGCCACCGCGCACGCCTTGCTGGCAGCTGCATCTTAGTACTCCTGGAAGTTGGCCGCTCCTTGCTGGCGTTCCTTACCTATGGTGTCACTCTTCATTGTTCAATATGTAGCTGTGCACAGCAAAGGAAGGCGGCGTGGCTGTTTCCTGGACGTAACCGAACGTGAACGTGCCACCTGGCACAAGCGCCGGCACGTAGTCTGGCAACCGGCAGAGGCTCTGGGCCCCGCCGCCAGCCGGCGAGGCCTTCCAGATGTTCCAGAACTGCCGCGCGCTGAACCGCTCGCACGTCAGCACGACATGTGCCACAGTAGCAGCGGGCGATGTGTTTGTGACTGTGACCTCCACTTGCTGGAATGGCGTTGTCTCCGCGTGCACCCACGAGTTCACCACACGCAAGACGAGCACCACAAGCCCGTCCCCGTCCCCGCCCACCAGCACGCCCTTGCCAGGAGGAGGAGGAGGAGGAGGGGGAGGGGGAGGG
>WELA01003365.1:133383-147296 GCA_009602735.1 Mesotaenium endlicherianum
AGGGGGGCCGGGGGGGGGGGTGAAGGAGTGAGTTGCACCACTTGTGGTGTTGGAAGGCACCGGGGGACGCGGCAATAAGAGAACGGAGGGGAGGGGAGGGGAGGGGAGCCATCACGCCTCTTGGGGTGTGCGGGCCAAACCTGGAGCCACGCTCGTCGAAGCCTGGGGAGGGCCGCCGCCGCCCGGGGCCCCCTCATGCCGTGGCTCCTCATCCTTCACCAGCACCAGGTCCCCCTCAACGACACTTGTCGAACCTGCACAAGGCGGCATGCCAGGGCCCGCAAAGGATCACGTATTTTGGTCATTGTTCTTTTCTCCCTTTTCCCGCTCTTGCACCAGGCCCCGCGCCAAAGTGCCCCCCGAGGAAGGAGCAGTTTTCCAGCAGTCAGGCACCGTGCTCTCAGGTCTCAGGCCTCAGCGTCTCAGGCCCCATGCTCGAAGCCCTCTGCACCTCAGCAACCTCCTCTGCCAACTGGACCTGTCAGGCCTGCCTAAGTCGCTTTCGCGTGAAGGCTCGCTGATCTCGTTTTTCATGTTCAGGATTTCTGATGACTCTGACCGGCAGAGGTGGGCGTTGTGATGTCCCGCGGGCAGTTGTCAGGCCTGCCAGGGCCCCTCAGAACCGTATGCGGGCGTCCTTCTCAACAGGACGCACAACCCGTGTGGGATACGATGGGCAGATCGAGTGAGAGAGGCAGAAGCCAGGGAGGAGAGAGGGCACCCGATGTGGCGCGGCGCCAGGTGGGGTGAGCTGGCAGAGGGGGAGGAGGAGGGAGGGAGCGGGGGAGGGAGGGCGGTGGGGACTGGGCGTCAGCCCTCCAGCTGGCAGAGAGAGAGGAGGGAGGGAGGAAGGGAGGGAGGGAGAGAGGCAGGGCCCGGAGAGCCAGCTGCTCACCATACTTGCGGATGCGGTGGCTGGCGGCGTGGTTCCACAGGTAGCTCTGGTAGCTGTGCACGTACCTGCGCCCGCCCCCTCGCTTCCACGACCCCCGCACATGAGATTTCGTTAAAGCGAGCGGATGTGACAATGAGAGAGAAAACATACTTGGCAAATGTCTTATATAGCACCCATAGCGTCTTAGTGAGAGAGTCACATGCAGCTCCTCCTAAGTTGGAAACACGCATGCATCACTTGTAGGAGCGTTGCATGCTTCAGCAAGGGGTGAGGCCATAGGGAGGTAGGCAATGAGAGTGTGAGTCTGAAAAAAGTCATATGCACTTGATAAAAGGGGCAACGTGCACTTCATCAGCGAGAAAGTCACATCACACGCCGCAGGAGGAGCAGGCAGACGGATTGGCCGGCAGATTCTGGGTCTCAGGCAGCCAGGTCAGCGTCCGGCAGTCGCGGGGAAACCACAGCTGCCAGCCACGTGCAGCTGCCAGGTGGAGTGCTGCGCTATCTGGCCCTAAGGCCAGATTGAGTGGTTCCATGGGCAGCACGCGGGCAGGCGGCAACAGCAGAAGGGGGAGGGAGGGGGAGGGAGGGAAGGGTGCGCTCACAGCATGCGCATGGTGCGGGGAATGCGAGCCAGCGCCCCCACCAGGCTGCTGGGGTTTGCCGACAGCCCCATGAGCTGCACCACCCCCCATTTGGAAAAAGATGCTACTTTTCAAGGCATAAATACTTAGTGACAAATAAGATGAAGCTCCCCTTGAAGGAGCCTGTGCACGATGGTCTCACACATAGAGACAAGCACGTAGGATCCCGGAAAACTCTAAACCGCCACCTGTCCGCTCCCACCATGGGGCCGCTGGGACATCTGGGAGAGAACAAACTTCCTTCCCTCCCTCGGCCTCCTACTTTAACAAAGCACGCGAGCGACGATGTGCAAATTGCCCCTGAGGAATACAGAGCGTCACCTCCGCCTATCGCCCGCAGCTCTCGCACGGCTGCATGCGGCGAGGCTGCCCGCCGTGGGGGCTGCCAAACGGGAAGGCTAGCGCGGGAGCTGCTAGAAACGGGCCAATCGCACGGGTTCTGTGTGTCCACCACGCCTGAGATACGACAAGAAGACGTGCAGAGGGCCCTTCTTGCGCGCTTGCTCCTCTTATGCAGGGCAGGGGGGGCTGCATTCATCCAACTCGCTCGAGGGTCGTGAGGCAAACAGGCAGCAGAGGGGTGAAACTTTGGGGCAGGGAGGGGGGGGGGGGACAGGTGGTACGCACGATGGAGCGCTCGGCCACCAGGAAGTTGGGCATGCGGGCGAGCGCCAGGTTGGGGTCGGCCGTGTCGCGCCACAGCTGGCGCGCCTCGGCGACATCTGGCGCCTGTGATCCTTTTCTGGTCAAGGCCTTCTCCCCCATCCCCAGCGGTGCAGCAGCGTGCCATCTTAATATGCCACATACTCAGCTCTTTATGCCACATACAAACCATCTCTTCTCTCTGTCCCCCTCTCACTCACCCCGTCCCTCGATGTGCTTGTGTGTGCACACGGGCGCAACGAGAGAGAGCCACGCCAGGTTGCAGCCAGGCCCTCTCCATGTCGCAAGAATGAACCTCCCCGAACCAGACCTTCTCCAGAATTACACCACCTCTCTCCCTTTTTTCCTCCCTGCCTCCCCCCCCGCCTTTTCCCTGCTCTCCCCCTCTCCGCCTGTCCCCCTCCACACCTGACACTTGGCAGCAAGCCCCTCATCCTGCACCAGCTATGCAACCAAGACTCTCAACCCGCACAAAACCCCAAACCCCGCCCTTCAGTCCCGCACTTCCCCAGGGGCACCCTTGCTCAGAAAAGCAATTCGACCCCCTGATACTCCCTCCCCGTCCCCGCTTTGAGGCGGGCTCAGGCCAGCGCCCGTCACACGACTGGGCTTACCATACAACGGCGCAACAGAGTGGCTGGACAGCAGGGCCTGAGACTTCGGTTCTTGTCGTCTGCAGGTGGCACCGCAGTGAGTGCGCATGGAAAGAGGAGAGGAGAGGAGGGGAAGATGAGGAGGAGGATGCGACGGCGGCGGAGGAGGAGGAGGAGGATATCTCCCTCGCGGGGGCTGAGGATGAGGTTGATGGCGGCCTGCCACTTGCCGCGCAGCAGGCACTTGCCCACCTCGTGGGTGCCCACGTTCCCGCTCCCAAACCTCTGCAGCCACAGGTCCGCAGTCCCCCCCAGGATCAGCCTTGCTCACACCACTGCCGCCGCCTCTTTGGTCAGGGGGGACGAAATGGCCCACAGCTTTTCCTGAAGGAATTCTCCCCAACTGGGAGGAGAAACGGTACTCTATCCTTTGAGCACCTCCCCAGCAACATGAAAAAATTCAAAGACCAGCAGTGCTTCCCCAGGACGCCTCCGCCTCTCTGTATGCCTTTTCCCTTTCTCACTCTTTCTCTCTCTGGCGGCGTCCCAGACAAGGCAGAGGGAGGCCGCTGCTGGAGCGCCACCCTCAGCTCCCTCAGCGACGACGAGAGGCAGAAGCAAGAAAGAGAGGGAGGCGGAGAGGGAGAAAGCAGGATAGAGGGGACTCGCACCTGCAAGCCGAAGTAATTGATGAAGCCGCTGGCTTTGAGCCCCTCGGCCGCCTGCGCTATTACGCTCTCGCTGGGAGCCTCCACGCCCCTGCTCTCGGCCAACCCCCCCCCCCCCCCCCCCCCCCCCCCCCCCCCCCCCCCCCCCCCCCCCCCCCCCCCCCCCCCCCCCCCCCCCCCCCCCCCCCCCCCCCCCCNCCCCGTTCTCTGAGAATTGCAGCTGTGCAGCTGGTGCGGGCGGGTGGAGCAGAGGAAGAGAAGGGAGGGCCTGCCAGAGGGGCCAGCATTGCTTTCTGTAAAGCACTGGCCATCTCTGAGCCAGGCAACGGGCACCAGGCGCCAGGTGGCAGGTGCCAGTGCCAAGTTTCCAGGCGATGCAGTGCCAGGTGGCAGGTGCCAGGTGCGAGGTGTATAGAAAGTGAAGCGAACTGGATGCCCCCCTTTGCTCTCTCCATGCGTCCGCCGTGAGGGAGGGAGCCCCGCGCATGTCGTTGCCAGGGTCCAACAGTGACGCACAGGTGTACTGCAGATTGCAAGCGTTCCCATCATATTAAAGGGGTCACAGAGCATGGGGCAATGACCCTTTTGAATTCAGGGGCCGAATTGCGATACTTATCCGATTGCGCAAGTGATCAATGTTCTTAAAAGTCAGTTTACGGTGGCCAAATTAATCCTGCATATGTGACCATCTTGGTGAGCATCATTGTACTTGCAGGTGCAGGGGCCCTTGAGTCATGGAGTGACGCCAGACAGGTAGATTGACAGCGGTATTTCCCACCTTTTCATGATCAGAAAGAGCGATTTTCAGCCTTTGACTATAAAAAGAGTCTTCATCAGACCTGTACAAGGTCAACTGAGTTCTTGTGAAGTAATGGGAGCCCCGCGACAACTTTTATAGAGGCACAAAGTAAACACTTCAATGAATGCGACATGCCACAGGCCAAGCAGGAAGGAAATCCATATCGCGCGAGAGCGTTAGGGCCATGTGACACCATATCAAACCGTAAAGTTGTCCGGCCCTTAAGTCCATTTTCACTACTCGCAGTTGCAATTGAATATTCGCGGTTGCGATTGAATACTGTACAGCTCAATCGCAGGGTCCAACAGATTAGCTGCACGTTTCACAGTCGAACTGCAAAAAACAGTATTGCAAGATGGGCGGGGTTGCAACTGTTTGCCTCTGGCTGTCGTGGACTGGCCCTTGGCCCCAGGCGTCGCAAGGAAAATCAGTGAAACGGAAATTTTTGTGGTCCGACTGCGAGCTGGGGGAAGAAGGTCATCGTTTTGGAGAAAAATCGCGGCAGTTGGCACCCATGTCACAGAGGGCCAGCGGGGAGCTGCCACGTGGCGGCGCACCTGAGCGTGATCACAAAGTGGTTGCCGCCCAGCTGGCCGAGCACCAAATTTTCGTCAACGTACCTGGCAGCACCCGTCGGCAGAGAACCCAAGTCGGGTTAGCAATTAGCAGAAAATAGAAGCACTGGTGAAGATGAGGGCCATGCATGTCCACACACACCCATGCACGCACAAGCCCCCAATAAGCGGCATACAAGCTCCCATGGGACTCCTGGTGCAAGGGCCCGTGCCAAGCCGAGCCAGTGACGCGCCGGAGAGGAAGCCCACGGAAGGCGCGTGAGCAAGAGAGAGCGAGAGAGGGACAGGGGATAGAGGGGGGGGCAGAGGTTAGGGAGAAAGAGTGGTGAGGGAGACGCGCACTGACTGGACACACACGCACAAACGCAGAGAGGGAGAGAGAGGGAGAGGAAGACATGCTCCAGACGACTGCACCAAGCCCCTCCTTGGCAGGGCCTTCTGATTCGCCTGGACCGACACTGCAGGACTGATGCAGATAGGCTTACACTAGTACCAAAAATTTGGGGTGTAAAGCGTCGATTTGCACGCCAGGTTCACGGTTCTTGCAAGTTGGGCAGCCAGAGCCACGTGTGTGCGCTTCCCGTATCTTTATAGGCAAGGTCACATCTTCTGAAGAAACCCTAAACTGTCTGAGGATGGCAAAGCAGAACTATGTCTTTTCCACCCCTCCAGAGGTGGAAGCAGCAAGGGATGTGCGGACAGTTCAATCCAACCACTCCAACTGGGGCACGCTCACGAGCTCGTGCGCTTGTGCGTGCGTCTGGGTGTACGTGTGTGTGCAGGTGTGTGTGCGGGTGTGGGTGTGGGTATGGGTGTGGGTGCATGCGCATGTGTGCCTATGTGGCCGTGTGCAAGAGCGCACAGGCGCATGGGTGCGCAGATATGGCTGGCGAGGAGATGTCAGACGTCAAGCAAGAGGGCGCCGCTGCTGCTGCTGCTGCTAGTGCGGAGCACGCACTTAAAGTCGCCGACCTTGACGCCGTAGAGCCGCTTGTTAAGGCCCGCCAGCCTCTCTGCCGTCTGCCTGAAAACCGTCACCTGCACTTCCCGCCATCCCCACCCATCGCCCCCAGCCCCAGCCCCAGCCTCACCTAAGAGGTCAGGCAGAGCCCACGCTGCCTCCAGGCCTCGGCCATAGCCTCCTCACTGGAGGCAGGCAGAGCGCGCCTGTCCCCGAGTCCAAGCTCTGCTGCTGCTTCGGCAGGACCCTGCCCCGAGCCTGCCCCGAGCCTGGGCTCTGCCTGGCACACACATGTGCGTCTGCGTAGGCGCGGACAGCTGGAGGCTGGAGCTGAGCCCCCACTCGTGTGACTTACAGGGGTCTAGGCCCTAGGGGGTGCTGATGGCTCCTGGAGCACGAGACAATGGGAGCAGCGACGGGAGCAGGGCGCACCCTGGCTTGCTGTTGGATATACCACGCTGTACAGTGAGAGGACAGGGGTAGGGTAGGTCGATGCCTGCTAGCTGCGCGGGAGCCCGTGCCAGCCGGCGCCTTCCATTTCTGTGCGCTGACTTTTTCTGCGCAAGCTCCAGTGAGAGCACTGGTGTCTGAAGCCGCCTCTCTCCAGCATGCTACGACAGAGAGGCATAACCAGCTGACAGCAGCCGGACACGCAATGCAGACAGAGCCACGGGAAGAGAAAGAGAGGAGGGGGGCCGGAGGAGAAGCTGTAGCTTGCCTGCTGAACGGTGACGGCGCGCTTGTCCTTGGTGCCAGCGAATCCAAACGACTTGGACTGAGCCCGCGCGCACACACACACACACACACGCACACACACACACATACACACGCACGCACATGTATCAGCACTCAGAAAGCAATGTTGGGAACCTGCATCGCACACAAGCGTCATGACGAGCCATGTGGCAGGGTCCTGATCCACAGAGCTCCAGCACAGCGCTCTGCATAGACTTTCAGAAGGCCATGGGGTTGACCACAGGGACATGCGAGAGAAGCGCCACCAGGTTCCAGTAAGCTCGTTTCTGCCCAGCACAGCTGGCCCTCTCGGCCGCGCTTTTGGTTGCACAAGCCAGGCGGGATCACGACATGGCAAGCAAAGGCACAGTGCCCAGACCCTGGAGCTCAGCCGTGCTCAGCGCAGGGGATCCTGTGCCGCGCGTATTTTATTTCACAGGCAGGGCATGAGCATAGCATGACCTCTGGGGGCCAGCTATCTGACGGTCAGCCTCCGCTCCCATCCCAGCCTCAGCTGCAGGGCCGGGTCGTGACGGCTCCCTATCTGACTCTAGAAGGCACACCAGATGGAATGGATGGGAATCCGGCAGAAGGAGAGAGGCTCGTCGCCTCAGTACGCAAGCGAGTGCTTTGAGTATCATCAAGCACGTGAAGCTAACACGAACGTGCGCAGCCTCGTCAACGCGACTAGTTGCACGGCAGGTGTGCGGGATGTGATCGGGCCGCTGGCAGGAGGTACCTGCAAGTTGAGGGCTCTCCCGATGACGTTGAGGGCGTCCTGCGTGTCCTTGTTCTCCTTATACATGTGGAACCTGCGCGCACGCCCCGCCAGGGGAGGGAGAGGGGCATGGGAGTTACTGGCAGCAGCAGCAGCGGCAGCCTGATCTAGACTGCCGAAGCTCAGCTGCAGGCCAGCGTTGCCAATTGGCGGCGGAACAGAGAGTGGCGTCAATATGGCACCGGATGTCTCGCCACGTGTCCATAGATTAAGCCACGGCCTTGGGAGTCCTCCAGCTGGCATGCTGACCTTTGACTGAACTTGCTACCAGGCACCACACTGAGAGCAGACAGGCAAGGCAGCACAGGCAGCGCCCCGAAGACAGCCAGCCACAGCACTGCCGCAGATGTCCCCTCCTTCTTGCAACGCACTCCTGAACCCACAGGCTCGCACACATGCACAAGATGCTCACAGACGTTCCAACACACACACACACACACATACACATGGAGAAGGGCTGCGTGGGGCTGAGGGCGGGAGGGGAGGCGACCGGGAGGAAGGGGAGAAGAGCCTCGACGAACTCACTGGAGAAATTTGCCCCTATCTGCGGGCCAGGAGCTGGGGGCCCGCCACTCCCCGGCGCCCCCTCCGTCCCTCCCGCGCTTCTGGCCCTTCCCCGCGCGGTTGTCGCGCCGGTTGGCCCCCCCGCCCCCGCCCCTGCCCTGGCCCGTGATGTGCGGGTAGAAGCGCAGCCGAATGCACTTCTCCCCAAAGGGGCCCTCGTCCACCGTGTCCGACACCAGGAAGGGCGCGTGCGCCTTGAAGAAGTTGTGCGTGGCCTGCCGCCGGGATGGGACGTGCGTTTCGCCGTGTCGCCGGCAGCGCGGCCCGTCCCGCCCAGGAGCCAGGAGGCAACCGAATTCGAGCAAGCACGCGCACTTCAGTGCTCAGCCCGGCTGCAGAGAGGACCATCCCTCGGCAATCCCCCGTCCCTCAGTCCCCCCCCNACCCCCCTTCTGGAGTCAGTTGAGACTTATAAACCCATCAAGTGAACATAGTGAGCTTTGCGAAGAGACAGGTGGGAAATAACGATCCGTTTGCCCGCAGGGGCCAGCGCTGAAGAGCGGAGGCTCCCGAGCTGCTTCCTCCTGTTGCCAGGTGGAGGTCCCATCGAGCCTAGCCCATGAGGAACCTTTCGAGCCTGCGGGTCCGGCCTTGGAGACCAGGGCTCTGGGCTTAAGGGCCAGGATTTAAGGGTCAGGGCTCAAGAGTCAGGGCCTAAGGGTCAGGATTTACAATTTGGGTTTAAGGGTTGGGGTTTACGGGTCAGAATCGAAGGGTTCGGGTTTGAAGGCTGGGGTCCCAGGGTGGAGGTTCCAGCTCGAGTAGGTACAGGCAGCGGGCGTGGGCAGGCTTCCCACCTTCTCATCCACAGCCAAGGTTGCGGAAGAAGACGGCTCTTACTATGTCCAGCCGAGTGTGCGCCTTCAAGCAGATTGAGCGACGAGAGCAATCAGTGCTCACTCCTCAGAGCTTCACCTTCTAAGGAATCCGCGTGGTCAGGGAGCGTCACCCTTTTGCAGCAGGCTGCCACGTGGCGCGGACGGTATGCCAACCAAGAAGAGGGAAGCTGACTGCCTGCTGACCCAGCCAGAAGTTTACTGTCTTTGTCTTTTCTATATTTTCTGAATCTTCAGAATGTGATGCAGTCCCGCCAGTGCCCCAGTCAGGCCAAGAGGGCAAGAGGGCAGGAGGGCCAGAGGGCAAGAGGGGAGCTCATGAAGGGGCGAGAGGGGGAGCGCCACTAACCGCACGATGCACTTTATCAGTGTCCGGCTCGAGCAGCAGCGGCTTCAGACTCTCGCCCTCTCCCCTCCCCACCTGCTCCAGGAACGCCCTCACCTTCGCAACCTCGCCCTCGCTGGCCAGCTTCGAGAACTCTGCCATGGCTGCCGCGAGCAGGGCCTCGTTGGCGGAGGGCGAGGCACTCTGCTCCTCGGAGGATGGCTCAGCAGGGACCTCGCCCTTGCGCGCTCTTCCGAAGTCGGGTGGCAGAAGAGACGCCACCTGGTCCTCTGCAGCTGCCATTGGCTGCGGAGCACGCACTCGCACACGCACACAATGGAAAGTGCACACACACCGACGAGTGCGCACTCATGACAGGAACGTGCAAACCGTGTAAGCTCCATGTTGAGTACTTCTCAGATTCTTGAACAACCCCCTTAAGGTGCCAGCTCATCTCCGTGGCCTACTTTGCAGAGCTCAAGAACATACTGCGTTTGCCTCGGCCTCAACAGCACGCAGCAGTGCCTTCCACAATGCTTCACGACAGAGACCCGTTGTCAGCTATCAATGACTAGCTGCTGACTAGCTGCTGACTGCCAGCTGGCCTGACCAGGGCACTTGCACGTGCTATATACGAAGAATAGACCCCACAAAAGAAGCATGCTGAAATGGTTCCGCGGCTGTTGTCCCCCACCAAAGAGAACCCAAGATAGTGTTGTGGAAGATGCCGAGTCTGTCTCGTGTTGTAGCTTCTCATTTTCAGAGCATATATGTATATATATATAAACACATATACATATATACAGTCGTCCCAGCCACCAGCAAGCAGTTTCAGAGCAATGCAGAGGTCTTAAAAAGATGGATGACCTGGGGGGGAGGCTTTAAGGTGGTGAGGTGGACAATATTGCCGTCGCGATCCACCTCATTGACGAGAAAATCTGTGAACCTGCACCCGATTCTTTGAGTTTTAGAGTAAGTGTGAAGGCATGGACTCTCGCTAGGAGCCACCCTTCTTCAGATTTGAAAGCCAGGCTCCAGCCGTATACTGAGCGAGTAAGAAACTTATCTCCTGGAAAGCAATAAGTAATTACCTCGTTTAAGCTTGTATTGGCCTCATAACTAGGCCTTCCTCCAAAAGAGGTCACAATTTCAAGCTCTAGCCCACTCAGACACACTCGCAAACTGAGCTGATGTATGCTTGCCATACCTTTGTTTCAGTACCCCGCGGAAACCTGGGTGATCATTAGTGTTGCAACTGATCCCGACTGCCTCTTCAGTTGCCATTCGTTCTATCTCCTCACTCTGAACGATAGCACTTTGCGTGATGCAGGCCTGTGCACGTGGTCGTACAAGACGTTTTCGCGCCAGTAGTGACAACTTCGACTCGTCAGCGAAGAGTCGACTGGAAGAACTTAACCTTTGAGAATGTGCCAAGTATGAAACCTTCTGCTGAACAACTAAATTGGCTCTAAAAGCTTTCTCTCGGAAGATAAGCCTGCTTGGAGACAGGACTAGCCGTGGAGAAGCTAAGCCTTTTGTTCTGGACTTTGAGCCATGGGTGGAAACTGTGAGGTAAGAGAAGTTGTGAGCTAAGCTACTCATCAGGCCACCTCTCAGATGATGCTTTAAGAGCACGAGCTCATTCGACACAAGGGACATACAATGCACTTAAGTATGGTGCTTATTGGGCTGCTCGTGCTTCATATAAGCTACATGCGGGACTGATGCAGAGGGGGTTGGACTCCAGCACCCTTGTTTTTCTGTTTGGATTTGATCCACGAGTGACGAGGTTCATATTCGTACTCGAGAAAGGGGAATTTATATCCGCCCTTTTCGTGGCCAACGCAGCCCAAATGCGGACTATACCATATATTCTTATTAATTCTACGACAAACTCCGAATCTCCGCTGCTAAATGAACAAATCCTGAGAAAACAATTAATCTTTTTCCGTCATGCTATTTCATCTTGGCCAGTCACCGGAATATATGCGGTGGAAGGAACAGTTGACTTCAAAAATAAAAAAATGCACATTAGGAGAAACTTGGCTGTCAGTGCAGTTTCTCAACGAAGCATACAGCAGCTCTTAATCTCATTATATTATATTGCTTATTTCAAGGAAGGATGAATATGTAACGTCTTACGGGTTTCCGTTCCACCATTTGTGAGGCCGCAGATTTTCTCGAGTTTCGAGTTAACAACTGAAGGTCACAATTACGTGTATAAGCGTCTAGTTAATCTGGTCATTTTTACTTCTGCGATGGCTACTATAGTGGATCCCCCGCCATTCGAAGAGGCCATGAATTGTTACATTTGTGGCTCCACTTTCAGCACCTTCAAGAGGAGAGTAAGCATTCTAAGTTGCTGGCCTTAAAAGCTTCTCCTATTGACTGCTTGATTGAGTTAGGGGACGGCAATGTGACTCGGAAAGAAATGGCTTCACGTCAGTACTTGATAGGAGATGGACAATTTCATGGGCACGGGCCCTTCACTCGACTGACGAGTTGCAAAGTTGCGTTCTGATATGTTGATGTTGTTGATATGTCAGCACCATTGCCGCTGTTGTGGACGAACTGTCTGTGCTGAACACTCCGCTAGCACCAAGGTACTCCCAGCACCGACCTACAACTCGGCTCTACGCATGTGCATGTGCATGAACAGATAGATACGCCTGCACGCACCTGCATAAACAAATGCACATAACTACATGTGCATCTTCAAAGAACCTGTGGTTGTACACGATACGTCCATAAACCGTGTGTGTTGAAGGGGGAAAACGTATACAACAGGAAATATGAAACTAGGATTGCACATCAAGAAGCTTCTTAAGCCCCCCTGGTTTTCCCAACGCACTGCTTCAGCAGCTTCACTCACGGAAAGGATCCCTTCTTGATGCAGCTCATCATCATGCACACACTTGTCAGCTAGGCCAGACTGTTTTCGAAAGGACCCTCTAGCGAAAGTACATCCACTCCTGGGTACGCCTGCCGAAATTTCTTCACGCAATAGGGTGGCCTCTCTCCGTACCAAATAAACAAATTAGGCAAAAGTGCGAATACTCAGACACTTGGTCAAGGGGCTCCTCTTCCCCCTCCCCCTTGCTTTGCTTCTGGGCCAAAGGAGCTTCGAAAAGTACTCCAAGGAACACGAATTATTCGAGTGAGTTTGCGTAACTTGAGAAGTTATTTGAGGTCTTCTTGACGACACGCCCCTCTGGTGCCTGTTCAGACACTCCCCCAGTTTGGGCTCAACTTCCTCGTGCGCGTCTGCGACGAATGCCACAAGGCCCCCGCCCCGTGAGTCCGAATCTCGCTCGAACCCCTCCGCGTCGTTTCTTCACTGCAATAGTTCGCTGCACTTGAAGGAGGCCGCCCCAGCATCTCTGGCAAGCCCGTCGAGCATCTCGCACCAGACTCAGCCAGTCTCCCCGAAGCTGTCGATGTGTTTCCTCACACGACAGCCGTGAAAGGCGGGAGCCACACGACCAGCCTACCTGCACATCGCCAGCTGGTATCTGCACTAGCTGTGCACTAGCTGTGCAGTCGTGTTGTGCGCGCAGTCAGAAAGCACATGCATGCATCTCATCCACATGCATGAATGTGGTCGTACCAAGGGACCTAGATGCCTTGCCTGCTCTACTCCGCAAGTCCGCAGTCCCACATGGCTCCTGCCCACGCCTCAGTATCTGCCCCATTGATGTCCATATGCCCCACTGGACTGTATCCGCCCCGTTGGACCGTGATATTCATCTGCCCCAGCAACATTTTTCTGCCCCATTGGTACTTATGCGCCCCATTATTTGTGTTTCACATTCCCAATCATACATTGTTTTTGCGGGCGAGCAGAGTCCCTGCAGCAGAGCCGCCAGCGGGGCACAATAGAGACAGCCCTAAGCCCAGGGGTGGTCCCGCCACCTCAGCCACGCCTTCTTCCAGCAAGGCAGAGCCGGAGGACGAGGAGGAGGAGGAGGAGGAGGAGCAGCAGCAGCAGAAGGCCGCCAGGCGTGGTCCTCTGCAGGTGGTGCAGCCAGCTGTGCCAGCCTTCGACTGCACGTGTGGCATGCCCCTGTGCATCTGCGAGGCCCCCGCTGCTCCCCCCCCGCCTGCACCCCAGGTCTGCGACTCTCAAATCCCTCCCTCCCCACACTTGCCAGCAGTCTATACTCCCCAGCAGCAGTGCAAAGTGGCTGCCTCTGCGCTCCGCACCCGCCAGTGAGCTGTGACTCTCAAGGTAGCGGCAGCGCTCGCTCCCACTGCTTGCCGGCTGGACTGTCTCCCGCAGCACGGGGGGCTGCTCTGCTTCCGCGCTTGTCAGCTGCTCTGCGGCTGCTCTCTCGGATGCTCTTCTCAGAAAGCGGCAGCTCGTGGCAAAACGGCGTGCACGCGGGCCTGCTCGGTTGCACGCCCACGCAGCTCAGAATGAACGAGACTGATTGCGACACACCCCTAGCTGAATTAGATAATCACCCACCGGAGATAGGCGTCATCGGGTCCTATTGTGTGCCCACCCACGCTCGGCTCCCTGCAGGCTGTGGCTGCAGGTGTGGCGTCGGCTCCAGCAGCAGCGTCTGCCTCGCTGGCGCCCAAGCGAGCAGCTCCCGTAGCCGCAGCTGCGGCAGCAAGGCCTGCAGCAGTGACTAGGACAGCTCCCCCCGCAGGAGGCCCCTCGGGCATGCCCAGGTATGGGCCGCCAGCGAGCCTGTGCCCTTGCTGTGTGTGCGCTCTCTCTCTCTCCGCTTCTTCTTCTACCACAGCTGTGGACGTTCCCTTCTTGCCTCTTGTGCTGTTCCTTCTTGCCTCACTTCTTGCCCCCTTTTTTTCCCCTCAACTTTCCCCTCTACCCCCACCCCCACCCACCCGCCCTGCCCCTGCCCCCGCCC
>WELA01003365.1:149883-172344 GCA_009602735.1 Mesotaenium endlicherianum
GGGGGGGTAAAGGAAGGGGGGGCCCGCTCTGGCCTCACTCTCTTTCTCTCGTCTGGCTGTGTGCAGAAAGTGGACCCCAATTACCAGGACAAGCAAGGCTTGCCGCTGCTGCATATTGTGAGTGTGCTATCGCCACTGCTCCTGCCAGCTGGCTTGCTCGCAGCGACGCTCTGCAGCGCAGGCCTGACGGGGGGGGGAGGCCGCGGCTGCGCATGTGCCATGCTTCGCTACCGCCCGCTTCCCCGCCTCCCACTTGCACTTGCAAAGTCTGTGCTGTTGTGCTCTTGCTGCTATGTGCCAGATTCGCCTGCTTCCCTTGCGGGCAGACCTTTGCCCCTCCGCTTTGTGCCAAACTCCTCCGCTGTCCTTGCAATAGACCCCTGCCCCTCCCCTGTTTGCCGAGCTTCCGTGCGTGCTCCTTGTAAAGAGCCCCTTGCATGAGCTTGTGCCTCTGTGCTTGCGCCACTTCTCGGCCCCCCCCGCTTCCCTGCTCCCTTTGTGAGCAAGCCCCCGTTTGTGGCCACACCTCTCGCGCAGGCTGCCCTCTTCAACCAGACGGAGATCACGTTCCTGCTGATGAGCGCTGGGGCCAATCCGGCGGCAACTAATGCACAAGGTGAGCCCGCCTCCCAACGACAGGTCTTGCCTACCGCCTTCGGGATGCCTCTCCTTGCAGCCTAACATATGCTCTTTAATGGCTGACGTGCTTCTTTGAAGATGCATAAGTAGGGCCTAATCTTGATGCTGAAAAGTAAGAGTATCTCGTTTGAAGTTTGCCCACGTGGTATGCACGTGGTGTATGAACGTGGCGGATGCACGTGGTGCCCTGGAGGACATGTGGGGACTGTATGAGGTTAGGAGCGCATGATGGGGCATGACAAATAGCCTGTGCTTTTATTTGCAACTGCAGGTGAGACCGCGCTTGATTGTGCACCTGCAACCCTACAGCACAAAATGCAGGAGAAGATAAAGCTAGATGGTTCAACCTAGCACCTTGGTTTGTTTGGTACCAAACATGATCTTCTTCAGATGCAGCATATATGGGGCACTTAATCACCAGCCTTCATTCGAGGGAAGGGGTGTCGAATGGATTTAACCTTTTGGTAGCGTAGACAGTGTGCATGTGGCTTGTGGCACAAGTGTAGTATCGTTAAAATGTTTTGACGGCCAAAAAATAATGTACATACAAATTGAGGAAACTACAAGCTCCACAAGGAGTTTGTACCTCAGAGATGTAATTTTTTGGCATACAATACTTCATCCCGAGGGTTGTGATGACAACTATCAGATCGTATTGAGTGGGACTACTCAAGACTGTGCCTGCATTGTAGTTGTCTTGGCATGATGGCATGGCAATTTGGTGGCACCATATGTGTGAGCTTGTAATTCATGTATACATAGTACTACTTAATGTTTAGAATTTGCCATGTTCAAGATTGGACTCAACTTTGAAGTTACGAGTTCTAGATGTTGCTTTCAAGAGAATGACTGAAGCATTTTTGAAGTAAATAGAGAGTTGAAATTGAAACTTTACATTGTATTTCTCAAACTTATGATGTAATAAATTGTTATATAACAAATGGATTATGGGAAGCAAGAATTGTTCGGTTGGCAAATGTGGATAAGCCCACTAATTACGACCAACGGAACCCTAAGTGTAAGCAACAAAAAAAGATAAAAAAATTGTCTGGAACGCTTACAAAGTATGATGGTGATTGATTATTCCACATATAAGATCATCAAGAAAAGTAGTACTGATTGTTCAGAGAGCGAGAAGAATCTCATGCTCTTTGCAATACCTAATATTTTGTCTGACGGATATATAGAAATTTATGCTCGTGCTTTCGGGAAAACAAGCAACATTACTACTAAGTTCTAACTAGTCATAACGTTCACATGAGTCTTTGATTGCACACATGTAAAGTCCGCCTTAAATTTATTCTCTGAAGTTTGCTGAGTTGAGTTGGTGAAGTTGATTGCAACCTTCATGATTTCTTGACCAGAGTAGCGCCATCCTTCCTATGGTTCCTGACCTCAAATGTTCTCAAATGTTCCTATGCCAGAACGCTGGACCTAGTCTTTGTATATGGACCGCGGCCATGGTACAATACGTCGCAATACCACGTACTTGCATGATAATTGTGTTCGTCCAAAATCAAGAAAATGTAAATCTGTGGACCTTGGAACATAGTTGCACGTGTGAGACTATGACTACGACTAGATATATACAAAAGGGTTAGTGATTGCTGCTGCTTGCAAGCAGTCGTGCTCACATCAACATTGATCCACTAACTTTTCCGTAAAGCTTGCAATCGACGCACATATTTTGCTCCCACCTCTTGCGTACTAATTTGCATTGATTTTGCCACGTGTTCGTACCCCACAACTAGGTTTAAGCATCACATTTTGTCCAGTCAAGTGGTATCAACACACTCTGATTGACGTTGTTTGCAAAGTTGCGACACGTTGATAAGCCCAACTTCTCATTTGTCATTTTTCCCCTTCAATGAAGAAGACTACTTGCATTCAATGACATCAATGAAGGAAAGAGGGCATGAAAGAGGCGATAGTAAATGCTAAGCATTAACAATCACACTATATCAACAAAGATATGCTACTCACGTATTGTTGACCAATAGACTACAACAACATTAAGACGTTTGACACACACAGTATCACGGTTATCACTTTAGTGAAACTATTATTCTATCAATATAATTGATGTCGTCCAAATGTACCGATACAAGATACATTGGCTTTGTCAAAAAATGATTGAAGTCAAAACACCCAAACAATGAGATCTCCATCTGTTTTTCCAACGGTAAAAGCCAACCTCATATAATAGGTTGAACAATTTGGTGAGAAAAACGTTTATGCAAAAAAGCAATTGCGGGTATAGAGGGTGTTTGCCGTGGACAACATATGGCAAGAGAGTACTAAGGTACTTTGAAACTGACAATTGTCTACAACAAGGATGACGAGGTACGGTGGGAAACTCAACTTCAAATGGTTTGATTTTTGGGATTATTAGCATCATGGCTTTCTTCTGCTTCTGCATGCATGCAAAAAAATATGTAATGGGGGCATTTCAGAGATTAAAACTTTTGTTAAAAATTGATATATTAGCACCCATTTCCTAAAATGCATACATCGGCATAGTCAAACCGACGCAACAAATCCCACCCCATCACTAACAAACGTGTAGGAAGTGGCGTGACCTTGTATCTAACGTGGGAATTCCCACTTTTGAAATACGGGTTTTAAAATCTATGTGGCAAGTACTAATCTAAATAAAATGTGATGAAGGTGAGAGCACGTGAAGCCAAAAAATGTTAACATGTTTAATGAATACAACAGCAAGCTTAAAATGAAGAATCAAATCAAACGATGATGTAAAGTACTCTTTTCATCCTACTCTGAATAATGGAATTTATTTCTATAGTTTTTTGAATGAGTTGGTTCATGCCGTTTTGTGACTTGCACATTTTTCGGATGGAAGTGCATCAATATTATTTTACGTGCTTTATAATTTATATGTATTTATGTGCATGTTTTTAACGCACGTGTTCACAACATAAAGTCATTGCTAACCACAATCACATGATGCTACATTCTTGAAGTGCAAGATGCTCATTTGCGTTTTAAAAGTCGTCAATTTATGTAAGATCCTATATAAAACATCTACATAAGATCTTTATATGGATGTGATTCTTATATCCATATCTATAATTCTTGGAGCAAATACGAAAAAACTTATAGTTGCCAACTTCTAATGAATAAAATACTGGTTAAATACTTGTTGCAGAAGAGACTCAGGTTTCAGTAGGGAGCATGAGGAGGGGCAAAGCTCATGTGAAGGCTCTTATCTATCGTGGATGAGAATGCAAGCTAGCGGCCAAAGTATTTGCAACTACTAGACTATGTTCTTGATCAAATCGCTTCCGTTAATTTTGTAGGAATAAATGATAAAATAAATATAATTACTCATAACATATTATTTGAACATTTACGCCAGATCTTTTGGAAATTTTCATGAGCTAATCGGCTCACTCTCACGCGAATGCGAGTTAAAAGTACCAAGTAAAATTGAAGTGTATATTGTCAAGGTCAAACCTCAATTGGAAAATCTTTGAAGGTCGTCAATTAACCAATATTTGATTTCCTTTTATCAATGCAAGACTTGAGTTAGATGGCATTATCTGCATGAGAGTAAAGTGTATCTCTTATATACATCGTGAGGAAGACCACTGTGAATATAAGAGACAAAGAATGATGCTTCAGTAGATTGAATACATTAGTATTGCCCATTGGTTCCAACATTCAAACATATTTGGTTTTGCAAGTGGATAATTGTGAAAGCTTGCAAAATTGGCCCTCATGAATCACCTTCAAACATAATCAATAAGAGTGTGCGTTAGAGCCTCCTACGTACGCTTAATAAAATGTTGCTACAATGACCAGCCACCATGGTTGCTTGAGCTTGTGTGCTCTAATCGTAATCCTTCAAACCATGGCATGCCATAGCTGCGAACCCGTATTCGCTCAACCACTTGCTCTCGATTGACCAAGTCAAGGCTCTCCCAAAGATAGGCTTCATTAGCCCGCTAAATATGCCTTATTATGACCCTGCTTTAATTAGTGCGTCATAGTTGCATCATGGCGACCATGGGTGCTTAGAAGTGCTTATTAATGGGGAAAAATACAAATTTACCATCTATTTGCGCCACTACTCCAGATTTACCATCTATTGGTGCAAACTAGCCAGAATTACCCAGATTCTGCCAATTTGGACAAAAATACCACTTTTCTGTTTTGCTGCTTCCTCACTGTATACTTTGCACTGCAAGTATTGCCGAGCACTTTAAGTTATTTGTCGTATAAGTCGTGCAAACTATCTTCACACGAGCATCTTCTGACAGCCTTTTTTAAGCAAAAGAGAAAAGTGAACATGTGGCCAATTTCAGTGACCATTACGAACACCTATATTTAATGCTTTCGAAATTCTAACAGATTTGCAAGCATAAAATTTTACAACTCTTTATCATAAACCCTAAATCCCGAAGAGTACAGCGTTACCTTCACAGGCCCAAAGGTTTTCTTCGGCCCTCCCCTCCAATCCTTCAACTTTCGGATTCAATTTCAAATTAATGTACCTTCAAAAACTTTGTCTAAAAAGCCAAGATTCTTTCCTCGAAAAGAGAAATCCTACATTGTAAGCAACGACTCCCCCTCGTTCATTCGTGTCAAGTCGTACTTACACGAGTTTACCAACAGGACCTAGCTATAAGTAAAGCCATTGTTCTCATTACTATATATCCTGAGGCGTTCGAGACGAAAAAGTGGTATTTTTGTCCAATTTGACAGAATCTGGATATTTATGTCCAGTTTGCACCAATCTATGGTATATCTAGAGTAGCGGCGCAAATTGATGGTAAACAAGTATTTTCCCTTATTAATGCTAGTGCTCATGCCCCATGATGCTCAAGCCTCACGAGTCGCGACCTGCTTACGATCTGCTCTCAACTGCTCACGACAGCGCTCCAGTATGTGGTGTGTATTTGTGGTCGTCAGTAAGGCGCCCCTCACGTAACTTTTGTGAGGGGGAAATCAGTAAGGGCCTCGCACGTGCGCGCTGGTAGGGTCGTTGTGGTCGGATCGTTTTTCCGTACTACGTTCTGCCGTACTAAGTCAATTTGTACGATTGATGATGGGCCTTATGGAATGAGTTAGGCCGAACATTTATTTCGGTTCTGAATGTTTGAGTTTCACAGTTTTTGTCATGGCGAAGTTGTTAGAGAAGGTTAAGCGGAAGTATGTGGCATATAAGAAGCCATAGAACGTAGGACTTGAGGAACATCTAGGAATTTTGAGCTCGAGTGAAGGCATTGCTGTTGAACGCCTTAAACCCACTCCGAAGATAGAAGTGTCTGTCACTATTACGCATGATAGAGGAAACATAACAGATGCAGAGTTTGCGAAGCTGGGAGAGAATCTAAAGCAGAATCATATTGGGAAAGGGCTTTTTGGCACGGAATCAGGAGGCACTTATTACCATGAACACGCGCAAGGTGTACTTCAGATTCATGCGAAGTCGGTTATAGTGATTTGAGTTATTATACATTAGTTTGCATATTAGTTTGCATATATTTTAAAGTTTTCAAATATATTTGGAGTAGTATTGTGTGGATTCAAGTGTGAATAGGTACTCTAGTGACTTGGTTCATGTCCTTTGAACCTTCTAAGGCATTTTCGAAGTTAGAGGAAAGACCTAGAAGAACTCCACGTGGCAAAAGTAAAATGTGCCATTTTTAGGTCAAAAGGACATGTGTACATTATTCTAGAAAGAGGTGGCAAGTTTTGGGATGTGTTGGGTGCCAACACATCAACATACACCTTCCTAGAAATTACTTATGTAGCAAGGATATAAACAAGAGCTGGAACATAGAAAAACATTCCAGAATCACTCTTATACTTGCCAGAATCCAGGTTCACATTAACTTTCAAGAAGCCATCTCTTTTTCAAGAAGCTACCACTTGTGTTCAAAGATCCTTGTCTTGAATAGATAAAGTATTATATTTCACTAAGTACTTTATCTATCTGTTTCACTACAATGGTATCGGAGCTAGGCACTTTGGTAGCACAAGAAGATGGCCGATCCTCAAGACCAACAGCAAGCTTTCGAAGAAAGCCCTTCCTCTCCAAGAGACCCTCCTACAACGCCGATGGGAGAGCCCACTTGTAATGAATCAGTATATTAGTAGATATAATATTCATTTAAATATAATAGTTAATTAAGTTCAGCCTGCTGAACTTTAGTTAGTAGTTAGTCTGCTGAACTTTACATAATTATCAGTTTAATGATTCAGCCGGAAGCAGCAGGCTGAAGTCCATATAAGTCAGCTTGCTGACCCATTCTTTGACAGCCAGCTGACTTCCGTACTCGGTAGCAGCGAACTGCCTTGACATACACCTAAGTACGATATGCTAGATGAACGGCCAGATGACATCCCTATGATGGATGGCGATTCGGGATGATGGGAGATGGCGGTGGATTTGGTTAACCGAGGTCCTACCAACGTGGTTAACTCCCGGGTAGGCGGTGCCATCGCACTGACCGTTGAACAGTAAACTCATTCCATGTACATATGCTAGGCATTGCTCTCGAGTTCGGCATTCGGAAACGAGGCCAACTCTCTTGTACAGCTTACTGAGAGAGATCTGAATCCAAGGCGAGAAGCCATTGATACGCACTGTCTTCTAACCTTGCTTATGTATGAGTTTACTGATTTGCATTATTGATGCTAGTTTACTCGCATTTGACTTACGAGTATTATTCACTGCTAGTGTGTTGTCCTTTGCCGTTTAACCAGTTAACGGAAAATACCATAAAGATTACTTGCTGATATAAAGATCTTTATTAATTGTTAATCGCTTATTTGGTAAGTCGATTCATTTCAGTGGTATCGGAGCAGTTATCACAGTCTTCTTTGTATGGTAAGGACAAGGTCTCAAACTAGCAACTCCTGAGACATGGAGAACCAGGATAACGAGAATGTCGAAAACCAGGCAAAAAGCCATGTAGCGGAAACCCGTACCTATTCTGAAACAGTAGCAGACACTGCAGCTAGAGAGGCTGCAGATGAGGCAACTACTATTGCCGCAGTCGCAGCACAGCAAGCTGAGGAGAAGAGAGCCAGATTAGAAGTTGAACAAGTAGCAAAGGCCGCTGAAGATACAGAAAGGAGGGAAGGACAGCCAGCTGACGAGCGCACTGTTGAAGAACTTATGGCATCAAGGGCCAATGTTCTGAACCCACCTCCTGCTGTACAACTCAATGTACCCCTAGGTCAAATACGTGACCGGCTGAATGCGGCAGGAATTGCTGCTGCAGGAGCAAGAGGGATTGTTGAGGACACTACTCAGCGAGTAGATGCCAATGCTGCTGCTGCATTTGCTAATCTACCACCCCAAAATGTAGACTTGGGAGCATTGTTCGTTCAGATGCAGTCGCAAATGGCGACCATGTATCAGTCCCAGCAGGAGGACAAAAGAATCATAATGTCCCTACTCCGGGACAGAGACCAACTGGGGTCTCACACCACTAGTGGTGGTGGCCGAGGGCCTAGTAAGCCCAAGCCGAAACCTCCTCAGGACTATGATTCTGAGGGAAACAGAAAATATTACCTGATCAAGTTTCTCGCGGATGTTGAGCAGTGGCTGGAGAACTACCCAGAACTGCAAGATCACGAGAAGGTCAAGCACATCGGTGCGCTACTAAAAGGCAGTGCCGCAGATTGGTGGCTTTACCGGAAAGGAGAGCGTAAGGCTCGGCAACTCGGTGACCCTACGTGGGTAGAGTTTGTTGAGAAGTTGCATGAGAAGTTTGATGTCATCAACCAGCAGGAGAAAGCTATCTATGCGATGATCTCCCTGACACTGAAGCAGACCACATCAGTTGCTGAGTTTGCTCAAAAGTTCCAGGAGAACATGATGAAACAGTCAGACTTGCCAGAACGGTATAGGATAGCATACTTCAGGTATGGCTTGAAATCCGAAGTCTCTGGCCATTTCGCTGAGAAAAAGTATGAGAAACTGGCTGACTTGATCCAGGATGCTGACGCCTGGGATCAGCAGCAGTTCAATCACAAGCGCCACAGTAACGCTTTGGTGTCTAAGATTGTCAAAAAGCCCCACGGTTCCTACAATGCAATTGAAGGAGACCGGGCTGAGGATAATCAGGGTGACGAATATGAGTATGAGTACAATGCTATTCAGTCTATAGGTGGAGGTGGTTCCTCTCGAGGTGGCTATGGAAGGGGTGGTGGTAGAACTAAGCCGAGACCAGCCTCAGCAAAATCCACTTGCTACCATTGTCAGCAGAAAGGCCACTACAGAGAAAAGTGTCAGTCAAGCACCTGCCCAAGGTCGAGAGAAAAGACCAGCCTTTCAATGACAGCAACAGTCAGTAATGCAGTCTACTGACTGTGAGGATGCTAGAGATAGTGAGTCGTCACTAGCTGCCCTCGTAGCAGGTATTATGGGTCCTGCTGAATTGGATTCACTATGCATGCCTGACAAACAGATAAAGGAGACCATCAGCAATATAGACGTCCAGAGAGCGCACACTCTGGATGCTCTTGTTCCGCTTGATGTCCAACATTTCTTTGCTACATCAGAAGAACAATGCGAAAGTCAGGAAAGACAGTCCCCCCTATATTACTGCATTGCATGATTGCAGGTAGGAAGGTGAGGGCATTTGTTGACGGAGGGGCGTCACATACTTTTATCCACAAGGACTTAGGTAAGCGGCTAAGGCTGCCTACTGTCACCCAAGGGAATAGAAAAATATTCCTTGGAGATGCCTCAAGTATCCCGGGAGGAGTTATAACCAAGCCTATTGAGGTCCAGTTAGGTTCTGGCATTGCAGTTCTAACTGAAACGCTTACATTTGAGGTACTCAACACTGGCTTTTATGATCTCGTGCTAGGCAGGTCCTGGCTTAATAGACATCAAGCTGAAGTGTGTTGGAGCAGAGGTACAGTTAAAGTGAGAGGAGCCAGTGATGGGCAGACTGACTTGGTACCCACCAGTGCTCTTCCTCTTGTCCTGTGTGGATGGCAAATGAAGGAAAAGAAGAGGCTTCCAGAAGGATGCAAGTTGCTGAATGTACTGGAGTTCCTCAAAAGCTGGAACCCGAGGGAAGACAGAATGTTCTGTCTGCTGCTAAGAGAGGTACCTCCTCAACCTGAAGAAGTGGTGGAGAAAAAGGTAAGCCCTCCGGAACACCCTACTGCTGCAACCATTGTTGCTCAGTACACGGATGTGTTTAATATGCCTCCAGGACTACCCCCTAAGCGGGAAGTAGATCATCTCATTGATTTATTACCTGGGAGTCAGCCACCTTGGCAACGCACGTATGGCTTGTCTTATGTGGAGAGCGAGGAGTTGAAAACACAGATTGCAGAGCTTGAAGAAAATGGTTATATTTCTCCTAATGAATCACCTTACGGCGCACCCATCCTATTTGTTAAGAAAAAGGATGGCAGTATGCGGATGTGTGTGGATTACAGAGCCCTGAACAGAATTACAGTAAAGAACAAGTATGCTTTACCCAGAATCGAGGACTTGCTTGATACCGTGTCTGGTGCTAAGGTGTTCAGTAAGATAGATCTCAAGAGTGGTTATCATCAAATCAGAATTGCTGAGGGGGGTGGACACAAGACTGCTTTCCGCACACGTTATGGACACTATGAGTTCAACGTGATGCCATTTGGATTGACTAATGCTCCTGCTACCTTCAGGGGTACTATGAATGACATTTTCAGACCGTATTTGGATAAGTTTGTGCAAGTTTTCCTGGATGATATTTTAATTTTCTCTAAGGATGAAGCTCAGCACACTGAACACTTAAAGAAAGTCCTGGACACTCTGCGGAAAAATCACTTGTACGCTAAAATGAGCAAGTGTGATTTCTTTAAGGAAAGTATTGAATTCTTAGGCCACGTTGTCAGTAAGGAGGGCATCAGTGTGGATCCTAAGAAAGTCCAGACCATAAGGGACTGGCCAGTACCACAGTCTGTCTCTGAAGTTAGATCCTTCCTCGGGTTGGCTAACTACTATAGGAGATTTATTGAGAATTATTCCACAAAGGCCAGTAAACTGACTGACCTTACTAAGAAAGACATCGGGTATGTGTGGGGGGAAGAGCAGCAGGCTGCCTTCCAGACCCTTAAAGATGCCCTTTGTTCTGCCCCAGTGCTAGCCGTGTATGACCCCAGCAAACCGGTGCAGGTGGTTACTGATGCCTCTGATTTTGCCATGGGTGCTATTTTGTTGCAGCCTGCTGACAAAACCACAAAGGATGGTAAGGTACGGCAGGAGTGGCATCCTGTGTTGTACGAGTCTATGAAATTTACTCCAGCGGAGATTAATTACTCAGTGCATGATAAAGAGCTGCTAGCCATCATTCATGTACTCAAACAGTGGATAATATACTTACATGGTAAAGCTTTTAAGGTGATTACAGATCATCTAGCTCTGACCCACTTTCTGAAGAAGTCCAAGCTGTCGAGGAGAGAGAACCGCTGGAGCCAGATGCTGGAGCAGTTCCAAGTCCGGATCGACTACAAACCAGGGAAGTTGAATCCTGCTGATGCACTCTCTAGAAGACCTGACTTGCAAGAAAGGAACTTTAGTCAGCATGCTGTAGATAAAGTCCTGTGTGCACTCACTTCACTAAAGGTGAAAAAGTCCTTCTTAGAACAACTTAGGAAAGCCTACCTTTCTGACCCGACATTTGAGCCCAGCCCCACTACTGGTGTGTGTCGTGCTACTGCACTCGGGTATAAGCTGAAGGGAGGGGTCTGGGTGACTGAAACCACTTCAGGCAGGCTGAAGCTGGTCATTCCTAATAACTTGGAAATAAGGTCTCTCTTACTGAGTCAAGCTCATGACAGTCTCCTGGGTGGACATTTGGGGCAGGCCAAAACTGTTGGCAAACTGGCAAAACATTATCATTGGAAGGGGTTACCCCGGGAGGTCTTGAAATATGTCAAGTCCTGTGACCAGTGTCAGAGAAATAAGTCTCGGCACACACCACCCGGAGGTCTCTTGCAACCACTGCCCATCCCAGCTGGACGCTGGGAAACTATATCCATGGACTGGGTGGTCACAGTGCCACGAACTGCTAATGGGCATGATTCGATATTGGTAGTCGTGGATAAACTGACAAAAATGGTCATTTTCATCCCCACAACTGTCAAAGGAACTGCACTCGAAACAGCGAGACAGTTTTACAACCATGTAGTATGCCAAGATGGGCTACCTTCTAATATCATCTCAGACAGAAACTTAAAATTCACCTCTAAGTTCTGGAGAGCTTTAATGGGGTTAATGGGAGTCAAACAGCTGCTCAGCACAGCAAACCACCCTCAGACTGATGGGCAGACTGAAAGAAGTAATTGAGTTCTGCAGGAGGTGCTGAGAGCATATATTAACCAAAAACAAGATAATTGGGATGACCTGTTGCCTCAAATTCAGTTTGCGGTCAACTGTGCGGTGCACGCGTCAACGGGCAAGACTCCTTTTGAACTCAGCCAAGGTAGAGTTTCTAAGTCTCCTTCAGATGTACTGGGGAAGTCTTTAACTTGCCCTGAAGGGATTGACAACCCGGTCTCCCTCCAGTTAACGCAGGAGTTTGCTGACACCCTGTTAGAAGTCCAACGAAACCTGCACAAGGTCCAAGAAAACCAACAAAAATACGCTAATCAACACCTTCGGGAACTGATATTTTCCAAGGAGGATTTAGTCAAACTGCATTCTTAGCACCTGTACCTCCCTGGTGTGGTCAAGAAAAAGCTTGGCCCTGTCTGGGTCAGTCCATATTCGGTGGTACGTCGTATTGGTCAGAATGCTTACAAACTGAACATGTCAGCTGAATACAAGGGTCACCCGGTCTTTAATGTCGCCTTCCTGGAACCATACATCAAAGGTGATACACTGTTCAGAGGTCGGTTACCTGTCCAACCGGGACCGGTCCCCGCTGTCCGGGACGGCGACCCTGAGGAATATGAGGTCGATGAGATTTTAGACGCTCGCTCGGTCCGTCGATCGTCTAAATATGTCATGAAATACCTCATTCGATGGAAGGGTTACGATGCCTCTGGGGACACTTGGGAATTTAAGGACCACTTGACCAATGCCAAAGGGGCGTTGACACGGTTCCACCTTCGGGCCGCTGGAGTCCCTCCATAACTGTCATTTCAGTTGACAAGGGAAGGTGACAGGCGATCCTGTCTCCATTTAAGTTGGAGGGGAAAATATATGACAGTTAGTGAGCGAGAGCGATAAAAACACACTCATACGTTTATGTGTAGCGCATCGCAACTACGTCAACTTTTAGCAATCATCCTGTAAGGTAAACAGCAGCAAATGCACTATACTAATACTAACATACTTCCTGCAATCCCTATGACAAAGGTCCATACCCTACTAACTTGTGCCCTGGTTACATGCACAAGATGGCGCCCACCACACAAAAGCAGGACAGAAAGCGCAAGGCGGAAGAAGCTTGGAGGACAATGGAGCAATACCAGAAGGAGCTGGCGGCGACGTCCCTCACCAGGAGAGAACAGGAAAGGCTCCGCAGACAACAAGAGGCGGCAGAAGAGGCACAGAGGAAGAAGGATCAGGAAGCGGAAAACCTCAGAAAGGCTGAGGAGGAGAGACAGAAGAAACAGCAAGAAGAAGCGGCAGCGGCAGAAGAGGAGAAAAGAAAAAAGATTGAAGCGGACAGACAGAAGAGCTTGGCCACTTACAGGTATACTGTGGTGGGTGGCCAAAACTTCGATAACCTGAAGGAAGCATTGCTGGCAGCCCAGGAGATCAACAGGCTGGAACAGACAACACTGCTACAGAGGGAAGGAGCTGCAGCAATGGATAGGTACATCGAGACACACACTGGTGTGGTCCTCTACGAAGATTATGCCAAGATGGTGGGCTATACAACAGAGCAGGCCCGGTATTTCGCAGATGATTCAGAGGACAAGCCGGTCCCCATACCGGGAATAGTGGGAGATCAGAGACTCATCCGGATGGTGAGCATGCGGCCCGATAGCTTTAAGGATACGGTATTCTACCTCACACTCCTGCCAGCTTACAATGAAGTTGAGAGAAGGAGCTGGGAGTACTTGGCCAGGGAAGCAGGACAGCAGATGTTCTCTCCCCACTGGTTCCCGTGTAAACTGAGGAAGGCTGAGCACGGACCCCAGTACTACCAGCAGCCAACAGACTGGAGGTGGATGACCGTCACAAATAAGAAGCAGGAGTGTGACCGAGCCCAACCGGATGACTTCCACTATGGCCTAGACGGCTATCTCATCCTACCACCTCACATTGCCCCTTGGGACCCCAGGCTGAATGGATGCCTGAGCAATATGAATGCAGAGACCAAGGAACATAGGAGGAGGGGAAGAGAGTACTTCTCTAAGGGAAAGCATGCCTTTGTCAAATGGGCAAAGAATGCAGGCCGGATAGATATCAGTAGGCTGAAGGCCAAGCAACCTCCAGCGCGCCCTAAGAAAGGGAGGTCGGTAGACTACTCCATGTCTACTAGGGAGCAGGACGACTTAGTGGACGAGACCCCTACTCTCTCCGAGGAGGAGGATAAGGAGGATGAGGAAGAGGAACAAGGCAGAGGAGAAGCATCAGCAGCAGGTACTCAAGATACCCAGGGGCAAACAGGGGCGACTCCTAAAGAACCACAATCAGGTATTTGGAATGTGATCCCCGTTATGGCGACAACTGGACCCCGCGCTCGCTCCCCCAGCCCACCTGCCCAAGCAGGGGAAGAAGTTGATCTGACTGTATCGGGCAGCAGACACAGGCAGAAATCCCAAGAGGACAGGGGTGCCAGGAGAGCGACACGCGGGTGGGCCAGAGGTATGCCAGCCTCCCCCTCTGCTCAGGGGCATGTACCTCTAGCCAATGTATTTCAGCATCCTACTGGAATGCCTGTCTATGTGGGCATCAACACCCAAGTGGTTGAAGAGCAGGCTACCATCCTTCGTTCTCCTCGAGGTCCAACTTTAGAGCAAACCGGGTTCTTTAGAAGGCCAGAGGGCTGTCCAGATCTAGGTCCAGATTTCCGTCTCCTGATCCTGAAGCCCAAGGAACAACCCCTTAAGGTGACAGGCTGAAAAGACAGTCAGTAAGGGAGGCTGGTCAGGGTCAGTTCCTTTATTTAAGGCTTTTGCAGTTTAATATTGTCGAGGTGACAACAAGTTAAGTTGGAGGGATTGTAATGAATCAGTATATTAGTAGATATAATATTCATTGAAATATAATAGTTAATTAAGTTCAGCCTGCTGAACTTTAGTTAGTAGTCAGTCTGCTGGACTTTACATAATTATCAGTTTAATGATTCAGCCGGAAGAAGCAAGCTGAAGTCCATATAAGTCAGCTTGCTGACCCATTCTTTGACAGCCAGCTGACTTCCGTACTCGGTAGCAGCGAACTGCCTTGATATGCATCTAAGTGCGATATGCTAGATGAATAGCCAGATGACATCCCTATGATGGATGGCGATTCGGGATGATGGGAGATGGCGGTGGATTTGGTTAACCGAGGTCCTACCAACGTGGTTAACTCCCGGGTAGGCGGTGCCATCGCACTGACCGTTGAACAGTAAACTCATTCCATGTACATATGCTAGGCATTGCTCTCGAGTTCGGCATTCGGAAACGAGGCCAACTCTCTTGTACAGCTTACTGAGAGAGATCTGAATCCAAGGCGAGAAGCCATTGATACGCACTGTCTTCTAACCTTGCTTATGTATGAGTTTACTGATTTGCATTATTGATGCTAGTTTACTCGCATTTGACTTACGAGTATTATTCACTGCTAGTGTATTGTCCTTTGCCGTTTAACCAGTTAACGGAAATTACCATAAAGATTACTTGCTGATATAAAGATCTTTATTAATTGTTAATCGCTTATTTGGTAAGTCGATTCATTTCACCACTCAAGAAAACCTGCAACAACAAGAAGCACCACAAGGAGGAGCACACCCTCCTCCAGCGCCGATGGGAGAACCTACTCAAGGAAATCTGCAACAACAAGAAGCACCACAAGGAGGAGCACCGTCAAATCCCGTGGCAGCCGCTATAGCAAAGTTGACCCCACCACAAGGAGTTCCCGCAAATGAGTGGGCAGCCTTCCTAATGACCGTCCACAACCAAGTGGGCTTGGCCACCTATGAAGCAACCGTGCAAGCGTCAAGAGAAGCTATGGCTGCCATGGTTGCCCCTATTGCAAGCAATGCTCAAAATCCAGGCTCAGCTCAAGCGCCTTCACAAGAGCCAACGAGAGCAAGGAAACTCATCAAGCCCGGCAAACCCGATACTTTCAACCCCGGGAAAGGTGCCAACCTAAATTTATGGCTCTACCAAGTGAAGACATACCTCACATTCCTTGAAATACCCGAGGAGGACTACGTTCCCTTTGCCGTTACCTTACTTAGAGGAGCAACAACATCATGGTGGCGTAACTATCAAGCGGCTATATATCAAGCTATGGCGCACCCCATGCTCGGCCAAGAGCCCCCACCATCATATGCAAGATGGGCAGATTTTCGTGAGGCCCTCAAGAAGCAATTCATGCCCATCAATGCGGAGAAGATTGCCCGAGGAAAGCTCCACCATCTCAAGCAAACGACGTCCGTTCAAGAGTATACATCCAGATTTCACGCCCTCACTCTTGAGATCCCCAATATGTCTCTCGAGGAGAAGATTGACCGCTACATCTTTGGCCTCAAACCCAAGGTGGCAAAGGAAGTGGAGTTACGCGACTTGACGGAATTCTCAAAGGTCATTGAAGTTCAAAAGGTGGATACCTTGGATTTCAAGCACACCGTGCCTTCATCTTCACGGGTACCGGCGACGCGGGTGTACGCAGCTTCTTCCACATCTGAATCTGGACCCACACCCATGGAAATTGGATTTATTAAAAGGGACCCCGCGGTTGCCCGGATGAGTGGAAGACCCTCCAATGACACTTATGATGCAAGAAACCAGCAAGGAGTGAACGCAAGACTCTCCCCGATTGAAAAAGAAGCTCTCATGACGGCTGGACTATGCTTTTATTGCAAAGGTGGCATACCACCAGGCCACTCCACCTTGTGTATGCAACTAGGAAAGGTCCTCGTGCACGCTTCCACTCGCGGGTGAGGGTGCGTGAGTGTGTATGGGCGCACTCCCCGCACCCTTCCCCCTTTCACTCCCCGGCTGAAAAAGTAGCTCTCATGACGGCTGGACTATGCTTTTATTGCAAGGAAAAGGGCCATCGTGCACTTTCATGCCCCAAAAAGTTGTCAAAAAACGGACAGCGCCGGTAGGCCAGGAGCCTACCACCCCAAGACCCACTTCACGAGAAGGCAACACGCCAAGTGAGGTGGAGACCCCCGTTGAAGACGACGTTCCAGCCCCAATGAGTTTGAGAGGTTACCTTGGAAAAGAGAAGGTCCACATCTTGGTGGAAAGCGGAGCTCAAGGTAACTTCATTGCTGCAGATTTTGCCACCAAGCACGGAATTACTATGCGAACTCTTGACCACGACGAGGAGATTATGATGCCCGATGGATTCTCCTATACTACCCCTTCCAAGAAGACGTACCCCTTGGCACTCTCTATCAAGTCCTTCAAGGATAGAGTAGTGTTCTCCCCCATGCAATTGGGCAAGTACGACGTCATCCTAGGGACGCCTTGGTTGACCAAGCACAACCCCCAAGTTGATTGGAGGACCGGTACTATCAAGATCAAGAATGACATCACTTCAAGAATCTGTATTTTGCGCGCAATCCAGAATATCCAGACCCAAGACATCGAGAAGCCGGCACACGAGATACTATTGTCCGCCCTCCAACTCAAGAGACTTGTGAGGAAGGGACACGAGCTTCTTTTGGCCTTGATCACGCCAAAAGACATCAAGAAAGACATCGAGAGTCAAGAAGGCAGCCCCGTTCCCAAGGAGATACAAGAAGTCTTAGAGGACTACAAAGAAGTGTTCTCCCCGGAATTGCCCAAGGGCCTACCCCCCAAAAGATTCGTAGACCACAAGATAGAGTTGGAGCCCGGAAGCAAGCCCATCTCTCGGCCTACGTTCAAAATGTCATACACGGAGCTAGACGAAGTCAAGAAGCAAATCAAGGAGCTACTGGAGCATGGCTTCATTCGACCTAGCAAGTCGCCATTTGGAGCCCCGGTGCTATTTGTCAAGAAGAAAGATGGTACCTTGAGGATGTGTGTGGACTATCGCGCCCTCAACAAGATCACCATCAAGAATCAATACCCGCTGCCGGGCATGGATGAGCTCATGGACCGGCTGGTTGGAGCCAAGTACTTCATGAAGATGGACTTGAGAAGCGGCTACCACCAGATTCGCATCACTGAACCTGACATAGAGAAAACGGCATTCAGGACAAAATATGGACAATTTGAGTTCATGGTCTTGCCATTTGGACTCACCAACGCGCCAGCAACTTTCATGACTATGATGAACACCATATTTCAGCCCATGTTGGACAGATTTGTGGTGGTATTCATCGATGACATCCTTATCTACAGCAAGACCCTTGAAGAGCATGTGTAATGAATCAGTTCATTATTTATTTAATTAATTGCATATGTAAATATAACACTAAATAAGTATTATGTCTATATACTCACATGTGCGAGTTCATCTAAATGAATGTATGTCGATGTAATGCGAGTATACTTACTTTGTCAAAAAGGTCAGCAGGATGACTATTGTACCATAGTGTAGTCTGCTGACTTTGTTGAAAAGGTTAGCAGGATGACTTTTATATCATAGTGTAGTTTGCTGAGATTTATATATCAATTATATATAGGATATAATATCAGTAGGTTGACATATAGTAAGCTTGCTTGATATTAGTCAATATACTTAGATTCAGTACGCTGAGGATAAACATATTCATTTAGATTGTTATTTGTAGATTGGCACATGTGACCGAAGTATACTGAAAGTCGGGAGGTCGACTGAGATTCGGTAAACCGATTTCCTACCAATGTGGTTAAGTCCTGGGTAGGCGGAGCCGTCGTCAGTCAACTAAACAGTAAGGACTTCAGTCAACCGACCAATTAATATGGTCGTTATACCTACATCCATGGGTCCCAACTTAACGGGTTTCCCACAAAACGGCGCAACCTGCGCCGCGGTCATCCAGGTGGTCACTAGCAGGCTGGAATCTCGTGGTCCCTCATTCTGCACAGTAGGATTTACAGTCGGATTTCTACTTGCAAGTCATGTGTGCACTTTTGGGTTCGTTCTAATGACCAGCCTTCACGGAAATTGACATGGCTGCTTCGTCTGCGCTCCAAATGGGACGAACTAGGACTTTTCAGAAAGGTCTCGTCAAGATGCATCTGTTGCCGTTAAGTTTGCTCAATTTGCAGTGCTATTGGCAGAGCTATGCCCTCTGACATTTCGGGGTCACACAGCGGACAGATTCTATGGTTTTGCACCTAAGTAAGTGGGATGTGTTTTAGCTACATTATGGTCATCTCAATGAGAGCACCTTTGCTCTTCAGTCCCCTGATGTTGTGCATGTGCTATACATGCTTGCATGCCTAGTAGGCAAGAGGCCATGAGTTTCTAAAGGAGAAGCTCAAGTTCTCAAGCTCGCCTCTTACTTGTGCCTCGTGTTAGTGTGCAACTATGGCACACTACGGTAAATGAGTCAAGGGGTGTAGATGAGTAAATGGAATTCATTATAAGGGCGAAGATCACTCCCCGATTACACACGCTTCCACCTATCTGTGATCTTATATATTTAAGTGAAATATATTAATCTTGAATAAGCAAGATTCATTTCAGCATGCGAGACACTTGAAAGAAGTCCTCGAAGTATTGAAGCAAAACAAACTATTTGCAAAGGAATCAAAGTGCGAGTTTGTCAAAGAAGAAGTGGAGTTCCTAGGTCTCCACGTGACTGCTGATGGCATCAAGATGGACCCCAAGAAGACCACGGTGGTGGAGGAATGGCCAACCCCCACGACCAAGAAAGAACTCCAATCATTCCTGGAATTTGCGAATTGGAACAGGAGATTCATCCAGAGCTTCTCGCACATAGCAGCCCCTCTCACGAATGTCCTCAAGAAGGACAAGCCATATGTTTGGACCCAGAAAGAGGAGGAAGCATTCCAACAACTGAAGCAAAGACTGACGACATCCCCGGTGCTCACACTCTCAAGTCCAAACCCAGATTGGCCCTTCCACGTCATCACCGATGCATCTTCCTATGCAATTGGAGCAATCCTACTTCAAGACCAAGGCAAGGGACTGCAGCCCATCGCCTACGAGTCAAGGAAGCTAAATCCAACCGAGCAAAATTATACAACAACGGAGCGAGAGGCATTGGCGATTGTACATGCCTTGAAGGTTTGGCGCTGCTACGTTGAAGGACACAAAGTACTGGTCACCACGGACCACGAGGCGTTAAAGCACCTCCAGACGCAGCCGTATCTCTCAAGGAGACAAGCAAGATGGAGCGGATACTTGCAACAATACAACATCACGATTCAGTACCAGCCCGGCAAGACAAACCCGGCTGACCCCCTCTCAAGACTGCAATTAAACGCAGTGATGACATTGCTGAAGACAGATCTGGAAGCTGGATTTTCAGCCGCCTATGAAAGAGACCCTTACTACAAGAACGGAGAAGCAGCCTTGGACCCATACAAGAAGCAAGAAGGCAATTATTGGGTGAGGCAAGACACGGGCCAGAGATGTGTTCCTAATGACTTAGACCTCTGGCTCTTGCTTCTACGAGAAGCACAAGACAACCCTCTTGGAGGACACTTCGGAATCCTAAGAACCACGGGCGTTCTAGCCAGTACTTATTGCTGGCCAGGCATGTCTAAGCAAGTCAAGGAATACTACAGGAGCTGTGATACATGCCAAAGAATCAAGCCATCATCGCAAAAGGCGGGAGGACTCCTCCAACCACTACCAATCCCCGAAAGACAATGGACGAACATCTCAATTGACCTTATCGTGGACTTGCCCGTGACACCTCGAGGCCATAATGCAATACTCACGGTGGTGGACGGACTTACCAAGATGGCTCATTTTCTTGACCCGGTAGATAAAGTGTAGTGAAACAGATAGATGAAGTACTTAGTGAAATATAATACTGTATCTATTCATGACAAGGATCTTTAAACACAAGTGGTAGCTTCTTGAAAGAGAGATGGCTTCTTGAAAGTTAATATATGTCTGGATTTTGGCAAGTACAAGAGTGATTCTTCCATGTCTTTCTATGTTCAAGCTCTTGTCTATATACTTGCTAAATAAGTAGTTTCTAGGAAGGTGTATGTTGATGTGTTGGCACCCAACACATCCCAAAACTTGCCACCTCTTTCTAGAATAATGTACACATGTCCTTTTGACCTAAAAATGGCATATTTGACTTTTGCCACATGGAGTTCTTCTAGGNCGGAGTTCTTCTAGATCTTTCCTCTAACTTCGAAAATGCCTTAGAAGGTTCAAAGGACATGAACCAAGTCACTAGAGTACCTATTCACACTTGAATCCACACAATACTACTCCAAATATATTTGAAATCATTAAAATATATGCAAACTAATATATAATAACTCAAATCACTACATCACCCCCCCGCCAGAAAAAGCGACGTCTCGGCGCGTCAAGTCAGGTCTTACACATGTGGAGCAGACTAGTCAACAGCTTCAAGTGACATCCCACACATGTAAAGAGGATTAGTCCAAGGCGCCAAGTCAGGTGCTACACATGGAAGGTAGACTAGGCAAGGTCGTGGGTGGTGTGACCTTATTGGCTAGCCTACTCCTTGATGATAAAGAAAATTGTGCAAGTTGGCCCAGAATCTGCCACGAATTCAAAAATTCATAGCGTCCACACAACTGCTCCAAAGCTGAAAATTTGAGTGCCAGGCGGACCGCGTCAGAGAACTCTACTGAGGTACTGAACTCTACCGGGTCACCAAATTTGAGAGCATTCTAAACTTTGGAGTGTCGTTGAGAGCTGAGAGAGTAGGCACTCCTCCAAATCTGTGCAGAAACTTCTGAGAGTCATAAGTCCTATTCTTTTCCAAATTCTGCAAACTAAGTCTCAAACTGGGCGCTGTAAGATGTTCTACCAGAGTCTTGAGTTTCAGAGCATTCCAAGATCAGGGGAGGGCACAATGTCAGAAGGCATATTCTGCCCTAACAATGCCAGCAGCTTGACCCCCTGCTACTTAGAGCATCATATCTCTCTCACCAGTGCTCCATATTGAGCAAACTTGGACTCTAAATGACCGGCTACTTATGGACTACAGCCAGGTAGATTTTCAGAATTTATTTTGCAGAGACCTATCACCAGTAGCAATTTTAGTTTTCTGTCCAGAAACTGTGAGAAGAGAAGAGTGTCTAATGTCAATTTTTCCTCTTCTTTTCTTGCAGACTGCCTCCAAGGGGTCTTCTGCTGCTTCTTGATGGTGGCAGGCTGTAATTAATCAGTATATTAGTAGATATAATATTCATTTAAATATAATAGTTAATTTAGTTCAGCCTGCTGAACTTTAGTTAGTAGTTAGTCTGCTGAACTTTAGTTAATAATCAGTCTGCTGGACTTTACATAATTATCAGTTTAATGACTCGGCCAAAAGCAGCAGGCTGAAGTCAACTTAAGTCAGCTTGCTGACACATTCTTTGACAGCCAGCTGACTTCCGTGCTCGGTAGCAGCGAACTGCCTTGATATGCATCTAAGTACCACCTGCTAGATGAATGGCCAGATGACATCCCCATGATGGATGGCTATTCGGGATGATGGGAGATGGCGGTGGATTTGGTTAACCGAGGTCCTACCAACGTGGTTAACTCCCGGGTAGGCGGTGCCATCGCACTGACCGTTGAACAGTAAA